>QVRM01004924.1:42500-160000 GCA_003439945.1 Dermanyssus gallinae | reverse complement strand
GTAATACCGAGCCTGGGGGGGGGGGGGTGGGGAGGAATCCGGGTTTAGTGGGTTTGCGAGTCTCACACTAGTCACGCAGGCTGCTAGTGGCGCATGTGCATCATGCATTCCCGAAACCTCCCCGGAAAAAAAAAACAAAAAACCTCAGCCTCAACAACAACAACAACAACAACAACAAAAACAACTATAATAATATCAACCCCAGCCCGGCAACAACGCGACTACCAGCCGCAACCCTATATCTACAAAGACAACAACAATAACAAGAACAACAACAACACACAATAATCACACACAACAACAGTAACAACGACAACATACGACGACGACGACGACGACGACAATAACAACAATAATTGCTATCACTAAAATCACCAAGTTAACGCCGCTGTCGTCAATATAGCTGTTGTAGTTACAACTCCAACTGGATCTGCATCGATTCTTACGTTACGATCCATTTGTTTTTTTTTTGGTCTCCTTGTTCCTATGTCTTCTTAGGAGAGCTCGGTTGCGCTTCGCAACATCCATCAATCCACCCAACACGACCGATGTTTGGTGGATTGATATTGATGGATAAGATGCATGCTGCGAAGCACACGATGCACACGATGAACTGTAGAGACAAGCAAAATGCGAGAGAAACTATAGAAGAATCAATAGAGACGACGAAGCAGGCAAGCAAGCGCAAAATGAAGATGCGGACAAAAGAAATCGTCGTATATATATATATATATATATATATATATATATATATATATATATATATATATATATATATATATCTATATATATATATATGTATATATATATATATATATATATTTATATAGATATAAAATATATATATATATATATATATATATTTATATAGATATAAAATCGAATGTCTGTTTATCACTGTCGTCGTCTATCGACTTACCTGAACGCCTGTCCAGTGTTGCTGACCCTCTTCACAAGGTCTCACTCGCAGAAGTCTACACTACGCACTTGCTGATACCGATGTCGACGACGACCTTGCTGTGGGTTTTGCTGTTGCTGTTGTTGTTGTTGTTGTTGTTGATGTTTCCGATGATGTTGTTGTTGCTGTTGTTGTCGATGTTGTTGTTAGCAGCTTCGTCGTTGTACCGATGATCTATCTACGTACAGGTAGACTGCACTGCCGAAAACGAGAACCCAACAACGAAAGGCACTGTCGAGTCAAATCACGTATCACGTCTGGTTGTCTATCCATCCATCCATTCATCCATCGAAGTGAGTTCAAACAAACTCTGACCAACTCACAGCAACATCAACATCAACAACTGACGACTGGTTTGGCTCTATCTTTTAGAAGCAAGCAGCAGCAGCAGCGGTGAGAGTCCATCGGAGATACCGACTGTGACGTCGACAACAGTGACGGCGGCGGAAACGGCGGCGGCGGAAGCGGCGGCGGCGATACCCAGAGCAACAGCAACAACAACAACAATAACAACAATAACAACAACAACAACAGCGATAAATATGATGACGACGACGATGATGGTGATGATGATTGACGATGATGATGACGACAGCAACAACGACAACAATAGCCGCCGCCGCAGCAGCAAAAAAACAACAACAAGACGACAGCAGCAGCAGCCGTAACAACAACAGCAGTACCGACAACAACAACCACAACAACAACAACAATAACAACAACAAAAGCGCCCGCACGTAGCAGACAAGCAGGCGGCCAGACCACGGTTCCACGCGCCACCCAACAAAGGACGGGGGCGGGGCCGCCACCGCCGCCGCCGCCAAAGCAGTCGACAGACGACAGTCGCAGCCGCCCCGCCGCCGCCGCCGCCGTAGCAAGCAGCAATAGCAAAGGTAGACAGGCAGCACCAGATCAACCACAACAACAACAACGAATAGAATCTGCTGTCGTTGTTGTTGTTGTTGTGGTGGTGGTTATTGCCGTTGTTGTTGTTGTTGTCGATAATGTTGTTATGGTTCGTGCGGCCGCTGCTGCTGCTGCTGCTGTTTATGGTGTTGTTGTGGTTCTGGCTGATGTCGTCGTCGTCAGCGGCGGCGGCAATGACGGCGGCGGCGACGGTGACGATGGCTACCACTATTGCTTATGCTGCGACGGGGCCCGCCGTTACTGTTTCGCTTGATACGACGCTGACTGACTACCTCTACTGCGCTGCTGCGGTCACCGGCCGTCAATTTGCCCAATTCTCTCTCTCTCTCCCTCTTACCCGCTTCTCACGGTCTCTGTCTCTCTCTCGCTTGCTCTCCGTTGGTCTCGCGCGCTCACCTGCTACTTGAGATGAGAAGTTCGCCTAGCCACCGCTGGCGGCGCTGTTGTTTCAACATAGAGAAGGCACGAATGAAACACTAGATCTGCTTGTTACAATGGGGATCGCATGCGCTCATGCAGATACAAACATATGTATATATATATATATTTTTATATATGTATATATATATATATATATATATATATTTATATATATATATATATATATGTATATATATATATATACATATATATGTATATATATATATATATAAGAGGTTTTATGTATTGACACGCGAAAAACGTCGTGCTGACACATTGTGAGATTGAGTATTGAAGAAAGAAAACGAGAAAAATGCAGTTAAGCACACCCCTTATGGAATCACAGTGGCCAGCCGGCCACCTACCAATATGCTTTCTAACGATTAGCACATATCGAGCAAAAACTTCAGTACCATTTCTAGCACAACATTATCTTCAAATCCACTTAAGTCGGTCGTTGTCCTTTGTGGTCCGACAAGAGTCGTTCCTGGACATACCGCTTACCTAACTAGAAGTAGGTATAAAATTACATTAAACTAACTTCCGAACCAGTCGCCACAGGACACGGTCGTTTAGCATGACACCCGCTATATACTTGCAGGAAAAAAAAAGATGCTGATTGAGCGCAGTACCCAAACAGTTGGCTAACAACAGTTTCGGAAAGCTGGCAGCCCTGCAAAGTGAAAGTGTGTGTTGGGCATCGCCTATTTTTTGTCGCCCAACTGCGCATCGAGCAGCCTGCGACTTTTTTCAAGACGGTGGTGCGAACAATATATATCTGTGATACGACCGGTAAGCGGTCAGTATCAGTGTCAGCTATCGATGCTGGAGTACTTTTTGAGCCAAAGAAGCCAAAAATGGCTACCGAGCAGGATGGCTTAGTGGCAAAGCCATTGCCTTGCATTCGGGAGAACTGGGTTCGAGGCCCAGACCGGCCACTCTTAAATTGATTTGCATGGTTTCCAATTTAGACAAGGTAAATGCCGGAGTGGATTAAAATTAGCCATGACATGCAAAACCGTACACGGGCAATTGCCTTACGGAAAATCTTAAATTAAAAAAAATCAGGGAGCGGGTGCGGATATACGGGCCAGGTAACTACCCAAGTTGGCCTGGCCCGGTTAGCAGGCCGAGAAATTACATTGCTCTAAAGGTTGAGGCTGTTTTCCCGAAAGGCAAATGACCTTCGTGGTTGGTGGTTGTCCACCTGAATCATACTTGCGCAAAAAGCTAGTTCGACGCCACCGCTTTATTTATTTAAAAAAGAATCGGTGGTATTTATCGCGCCAATACTTGGACTGTGTTGTAGTAGCCACTGCCTGTTGCACGCAATTCGCACGCAATCGAGTACTGAAAGCGCTAAATGCCGTTGTGTTCTGTCCGGGCGGCGACGGATCGACCGACCGGTCATTTCGCAGAGATTGCGACGACGATCCGATGGACGCTTTGCGTGTGCGCCGTAGCGCAGAAGCAACAACAGCAGCATTCGCTCTACTATATGTAGGTCAGTTAGTGTGGTGGTTGCGAATATATGGAAAGATATATAAGCCTGTCTTCGGTCGGTGGGGTGCCTCTCTGTTCGTAGCGCCACAACTACGCGAACTACCCGTTCGAGATCTACTGCTACTGCGGCTACGAAATGCAGGCAATTTGACGCCGAGACACTTTATTGTTGCGCCGTGAGGATGGGAGGAAGGTATATATATATATATAGATATATCTTCCTCCAGAAAGAGAGAGAGAGAGACAGACTACAAGGACCCAATGCCGCCCTTCTAAACGAGCTCTGAGCTGGGCGTGGACAGTGGATCGAATTGGCGGGGGTGTGGTAATCGTACACACGGCCATCGCAACTTACGTTCCGCACGGCTAGCCTGGCTAAGGATCGGATCGTGCTCTCTAGTTGGTACAACTACTCACAGCTACCACTCTACTGTCAGCGCCCCTCCCTGACTGGCACAAGGGTGGCAAAGTCTCCCCGTCGATCGGGCGGGGTGAGCGGGGGTTCGGGGAGATCTTTTTTAGCAGCGAGAGCAGCTATCGAGCGAGAAAGTTTATCGCCATGACGCCACTGAATTGAACGCGCTTCTCAGGGGAAGCATCCGGGAAGGGCGCGAGGCAATTTGGCCGTGATGGAAACCTTTGTTGTTGTTGTCGTTGTTAGGCTGAGCTTTAGCAATATCCACAGCCGAGTAGATAGTGGGTGATGTGCTAGATCCTATCCTGTCGTGAGCCCGTAGTACTTGACAGACACCACCTTCTTCTAATCTAGCCGTTGAGTAAAACTGATGTTTATTATTTGTTTTTCGCCGCCGCCACCGCCGCCGCTAGAAAGGCTAGGGGGTGCGCATATTGCCCGTATAGATTCTGTTCCGTAATCATGCGTCGGACAAGACGGTCGCCCGGTCCTGCTGCTCCTAGAAGAGACTCAGCGTGTCTGTGCCGCTTCTAGTGCGTCCAATCTTAACCCTGCAGCGGTTCTGGTCAATCTCATGGCACAGTAGGGTCTACTGGTCGACCTTGCCCTTGTGATCTCCTTACTGAAGATTCGCCATGCGCGGTTATACTCACGTGTACTGTTTGTCCAGGCTGGGCCTCGTTGGTAGTGGTAGAGGCCATGCCCGGTCCTGCCAGGCATGAAGCCCATCTGATCACATCATTAGCTCTCTACTACTGCTGTCTAGCTGCTAGCTGCAGCGTTATGCGCCCCTCCTATGAAAGGGTGATATGTGTACACACACTTATCAAGTCAATCCAACACAATCCATCAATCAATCAACCAAACTGGTCGAGAGCGGATCGTTGGCACGTGTGCTTTGTCGATCTCCAGTCGCTTTGTTTGTTCAATCTCTGGCCTGTAATGCTTCTCTATATGACACTGAACTCTTCGTGCTTGCTTTTTCCTGCGTTCCTGCGGGGACCAATTGTGTACGCGTTCATGTGACTGTGGTTCCTGTGTGAGTTTTTTTGGTGACGTTGAGTTAGGTCATTGTGATCCGATATTCGTTCGTGAGATGGCTTGGTGCGCGTGTCCGCAGGCGATGTTTAGCTGTTTTTTTTCATGTTTTTTCTCTGTAATTTTCTATGCCAAAGTCTCGCTTGCGGGGCGGGCCTCCGTCTTCACCCCTGCGCGAGCCATCGGTCTAACCGGGTCGAATTCCTGGTCATTTGCTCGTCTTGCTCATCATTCCGTAGGCGCAGCCTCCCATGCCGTCTGTTCTATGCTTAATTCCTTTCCCCCCTAAACAGTGGTGAGCGGGCGAAGTGCTGCAGCGCTCTGAATTCAGTGTAAACGCGGCAAAGAATGTGGGAGAAGCCAACTCTGGCTTCCCCAATAAGCATTGTTGTTTTGGAATGCGACAGCAGCTGATGATGGCCAGAATGCTGTGCGTAATACTTTAACTGAACTTCTGGTTCACCACACGTACGGCAGACTCCTGTTGTGGTTATTAAAGATGTCTTAAGTCTCCCGGCTCATGCACATCAGCTGCGTCAGAGTTACTGAGGTCGGGGCAAACCTAGTGATGACCCTGATGTTGATTCCGACGCAGAGTGAAATCGTGGTATTAATTCACAAGAACACTAAGGAGAAAGCGGAGTGGTTTAAAGGTAAATGCGTGTTATCTGCTGCTCGTAAATTTAGGCAGCCAAACAGCCTTTTCAGGGTTTAATTCGGACGATAGACTGAAACAGTGATCAGTGGTGGTGAACGGGATGCGAGCCAATTGTTGACAAACTTCTACCGCTCTGTGGCAATCTTTAGCACTTTTTCCGCGTTCAAAGTTAGAATTCGACTCTGGTATCATTCCCGCTTAACTTAGCACCGTGGAGAAGGCTACCAAAACCATGAAGGTATTCATTTAGCTTGACATTTCCGTGCTTGTCAAGTGCCAGGACTTGAAAGGACACAGGACAAACATTACTAAGATTGATGTTCACCAGCCCAGTAAGATACCGGCTTTTGAGTTGTTTCTTGCATTCGGAACGCATAAAGTGGCTATCTACGAAGTAGCTCCTATTACATTCTACATGTGATTAAAGCGCAAACTACCGCAATAACTAAGCATGCAAACAGTGCGGTAAATCTGGCCACCTAGCGGCAAGCTGCCATAAAACGGAACTAAATACTTCGTTTATTACGTCCCTTAGTGCACGTTAAGTTGAAAAAAGAAGCGCTCTCATGCAATGCCGGCTAAATCAGCAACAGTTCACTAGAGAATCACTAGGTACTAAAGATAACTATGCCGGAAGAAGAAGACTAGTGGAGAGCATAATGTCGAGTCGCTTGCACCACGCGACTCGACAAGCAGGACATAATGATTTCCAAGACTGCCCCGCCGCCTAAGCGTAGTTACTCTTCTCTGTCAAGGATCCCGCAGGCTGGAGGGTCATCTTAAGAGGGATACATATATGTAGGCACTGTCGTGCATATATGTAGGGTTTTAGTACTCACTGGTGTTGCGTGATTGTTGGCTGGCCAGTCAAAACGTTTGCTTAGCAAACACTCTTATTGGACAGTCTGTTTTTATATAGGTAAACCAATATGCATTTTTGTGAGCCTGAAAACCATGAAAGTGATCATAAAGTCAGAGAAATGGGCTCCTCCGGAGCTGACCAAACGAAAACAAGAGAACCAGAAAGCCGCATGTAAGATTCCCCACCGGTTCGTGAAGAAGAAACGTGGGTAGATTTCGAGAATACTAGGCGTAAAAACATTCGGGCAAAACCCCCCACTCCAGTTCCACGAACTGCACGGCTAAATCGTTTCGAAAAAAATGGCAATGGTCTGTAATTGGTGGAACCACTAGAAGCGTCTTTTTTTTAATATTAGGGCTTTATTGATATAACCATTTCCAGCGGTACACTTTCGTTTTACATCACTGAAAAATAGAAAATCGTTTTCCCGTGCTCCTTTGTCCGCGCTAACTGCTCGCTGTGGGCATCTCTTGCCGTCGGCTCGCGGCTTCCCGTACTTGCTCCAGTTCGTTCTTCAGCCGCATTACGCCTTCCACCAGGCCCATCCCCTGCTCCCATTTCTCCTCGTTTTTGAGCATGGCGTCGACCAGGTTGGTTACCATCATGCCCGGAGCCGCCATTGTCCTCCTGCCTGCTCGTGTCACTTCAAGTGCTGGGCAGAGGAAGACAGTGTGAGTAACATCGTCAACCTCGCCAGTGCCACACGTAACACACGTAGACTCTCGCCACTTTACCTATCCTGTGCCACAAAAGCGTCTACGTGCTGCTGATCTACTAGCTGCTTGAACTCGATTAAACCGTTACTACGGCTGGTTACGAACAGGAAATTGTCGATTTGAGCCGAGTCCTGCTCGAAAAACGACCAGAATGGCGACAGCACAAGACAAGTCTGGTACATCACGATGCCTCGTCGCACTCATCGAGAGCGGTAAATGAAACCATAGACAGTCTCGGATGGGAGACACTTTCGCAGCGCTTCTCTTCTTACGAAGATATCAGAATATGGCCTGATAATTGGTTCGCCACAAGAGATGAAAATTTCTTCCGGCGAAGAATCCATAGTTTACCCAAACGATGGTTAACCCCATGGATCCGATTCAGAATGCAGATACTTCTGGGCATTGCTGTATACTCACACCACGAACTTTGTCTAGAGCCATTTCGCTGTTAGCATCTGGTCTAGGTCTTTTAGGCAAATCGACATCTCTCCTTGCATCGTAATTCGGGCGTTGGTACCCGAGGTAAAAGAGCTCATTACTGAGCTCTACGGCTATCTTAAAGCCACGAAGAGATCGTAGTGCTTCGGGAATATCGGGACGGTGTATCAATAAATTCGGTCGAGTCTTCGTAGGGGTTGGCTTTCGTAAACTCCGAATAACTGTAGATGTCCTCCAGTCTCCTGGGATACTTTGTTTGCGGATGTTTTCCCCGCCTCCTCTTGCCGAGTTGGAACCTGGCTCTATTCCTCAACATCTCAAGTACCGTGAGACGTACGGCCAATTGTGTTAGACGGCTCGTCGTCACACTTGCTCTATCCACCAATCGAGTTGTTCCTCGTCGCCCTCTCCATTGTGTCCGAAAGCCTAGCTTCTTAGCGCTGGCGTGCTCTTGTTTCTGCCGTTTCCCTTCATAGCGTCGTCGACCTAGCAGTGCCCCTATGATACCCGTCACCTGTTCGTTCGCCGGCTTTGCAGCCTGTAACAGAAGTGATGACGCGCGGGGGGGGGGGGGCGACTGCGGTGAATAATCCAAACCGCTCAAATAGATAACGGGCGACCCTTGTCGAGGCATATATTGGTACATCGGGGCGTGAGTCGTTACCTACCAAGCAGATAGTGCGAACAGAGATAATGCACACAACTAAACGTCAGTAATGCGGGCAGCCTCTCCTCTCCCACTACGTTATCTTCATCGCAATCCATCCGTTTACCTTTTGAAGACGTCTTCACAACGACTTTTCTAACTCACGTGCCTAGTTGCGATCGCTGAGACGTGAAGAACTTTGTAGACACGTTTTACAGTTACAGCACCGTAGTTTTAATAAAAATCACACTTATTTCTGCCACCTCGATTCGAACGCGACTACCCCCGGCAACCGAGCAGAAATATTATTATTATTATTATTATTATTATTATTATTATTTTATATATATTATCGGTGCTCGGAACTATGAAAGACTGGATGGACTTGCGTCTTCGCGTCAGGGGTCGGGCAAGACTCCCACTCGGACACGAAAGATAGATGAGGAGTGAGCCATCGGTGCCGTGGATTTAAACATTCACATGTATATAATAAATTCCTAAATATATATATATATATATATATATATATAATAAATTCCTAAATAAATATATATATATATATATATATATATATATATATATACATTAAACATTATTATTATTATTATTATTATTATTTTTATTATTATTATTATTAAACGCACTGGTAGGTAGCATGGTGGCGTGGTACCCCAACATGTCCCCGCGTTTATGCTGCCGCTCTAAGCGCACCTCATATAAAAAATTACATGTGTTTAATGTACATGTCAAGCGTATAATATTCATTCCAACCAACCATCCTAGATCAACCATAAATCAGTTCGCGATTTTTGACTGTACCAGGGTCTCCTAGGTTTTGTCTGTTGCGCCTCTGGGCCACTTGACAGGATGAGCTTACGAGGGTGGCAAGATATGATATACCACACGAGAGTAGCCAGATATGATATGCTATACGTGGGCGACTATCTATATGGGTACGGGCGGTAACAATAAGTACTAGAGCAGCAACAACAACAACAACAACAACAACAACATGAATGCAAGAAAGAAACGAGTTCTAACTAAAATATATAATTAATTATTTCCAGTAGGTACGGACAGAAATAATGTAATAAGATACTACAAGCGTTCTCAGCCGGTTGCTCTAGGTGGTAGCATGACCTTACACCGCAGCAATGACGCTATTTATATGAATGAACGATAACCGTAGCATCTTCACGGGTCGCACGTCCGTTGCCAGGGTCAAGAGTCGAGGCAAATCTCAGACGATAACGTCTAAGACCTTACGTCATACGTAAACACACTGCGAGCCTAAACTGCGCTAGCTGACAAATGATACAATACAATGTTGCCATTACGGCCACGTATAGAAAATTCGGCCCGTCTCAAGTGCGAAAGTTATCGGCGTATTGTGGTTGTTGTGATATCAATGCGTTCATCAAATACACGCACCTTTGACCCTATGCTTCTAAGATTAGAGAAGAAAAAAAACACTCACGTAAGAATGTGAATACGTCTAGGCTTTTAAGGAGATTTCTGGTTATCCATTGTGTAAGAGGTCTTTATAGTTACGTGTAATCATATTAACACTTAGTGGCATATTTATGGTGCAAAACTAAATCTAGCTTGATTCAGGAACAAAAGTTTTAGCAAGCATATATATATATATATATATATATATATATAATGCTATACACGCACGCCATCGCTAGCATTGAGCTTAATGCTAACGATTGCCTCCGTGTGTGGTTATTACGCGAATTAACGAGCGTCCTCTGGTACCATTACACACGATCGTTCTAGCAGTGGTAACCTTGTAAGCTGTGGCGTCGAATCGGTACAAATGTAACACCATTCGTGGGCCGTTAGTTATAAGATCGAGATAGATTTGATCAAATTGTTACTGTTTAGTTGACGATCCAAGCGTGTGCTACGCTTGTTTCGTGCGACTCGTATCATGTGATTCGTACGTCTTACCGTATGTCTAAACGCTCCACGACAATGGCTTAACTGTGCGCCACATGGTAACGAAGAGTTATGAGCCGTAAATAATACACCATTAGCAAACCGATAGCGCCGATCTAGTGCAGCGCTCGAGCACGTTCGAGCGGTGTTACTGGTCAATACGCTTTGTTAGAGTGCCGTCCTCTGTCGAGTCCGGTGGCGTAGTACATTTGCCTGCGCCTCGCGACCGGGGGAGACACAGAGGTGCGCGGCCGATTCGAGCCCCCCCACCATTGCACATTTGTACTTATAGAGGTCCATCTATTTCGCAATGCGAAAATCAGTCCCATGGACGTTAAATCTTGGCTGAAGGTCAGCCCGAAAAGTTTACGAGTGCCGTCTAGATCTAGTTGACGAGCGATGTCGGTTACGCAGTTGACCCTGTTCTGTTTCTGTTCCCACATCTCTCTCTCTCTCTGTCTCTCTCTCTCAAGGCATGAGTGATTGAGCTCTATGCACAAGTTGCTCCGACTTGTTGGAGAAGCAGATTCCTCATAGAAGCAGTGTCTCTGAGTTTGAATTGTGTCCGCACTGCAATTTCACGCAAATGATTCAGCCAGCCACGAACTGGTGTGGAAACTGTGCTCTTGGCAAATTGCGAACACTTGACATCTGCGTCGTGTTTCATGCGTTGACACCCCACGGGGCAGACGAATGTGAGAGTGCGTATTGAACCTCCCCCCCGAAATAACTTTTGCTCAAGTCTGGAACTAGGAGATATGCTAATGCATTAGCGCAGGGCAGCAACTCTGGCCTCCCGGGTGGAGCCACTCCAACGGCCCATAGTTAATAGGTCTATTGAGATCGGCAAGCTCATCCAAAGGCAGCCGCTTTCAACTAACCTCTATTTAGCAAGCCTCGCAGTCGCATACACAGGTAACATTCTGAGCGAGCCTACTCAACCAGGGGTCCCTTCTGTCAATGAGATTGGGTAATTAAGCTGTTGTCTTGAAAGGCGCAAAAGACTTTTTATCTATCGATTTTGTTGGCGGCGAGTATGAGACGTGATATATGTGGTCTAGTTTTATTTTAGCCACTAAGAGCTTTTAAGTAAACAAACACTCAATGTTGTGTGCACCAATGACGGATAATGGCAAATAACAAAACGATGAGGCTCTAGCAAACATCTACATAAACTTCAGGATTGTGTTAATTTTGATATCAATAAAATATTAAATATTCATTAATTGAAATACAATGATTAACATTAATATTACTCTGAAACAATTTGTCTGTTGATTTATTAATTATTATGAGAATTGTGGAGTACGAACGTATCCACCCTTTAAGGTCTTAGTCCTTAGTCCATCGAGCTAATTGTAGGTGCGGTATTTTCTTTGGCCACAGCCAGCGACAGCAGTTGTCGGAAACACTTGCTTAGGGGAAGGGTTGATAACCTGTGTTGATCTGTGCTGTCAGGCTTTTAAACAAACCATCCTGTGCGTTTAGTTGCCTGGCTCACTGTCCTTACAGTGTCAAGAGCGACAAAGTGTCTCTGTATTTTCATGTCGCTGTGTGGTCGGCAACTTTATAGAAACTTATGATTCTAAACAATAACCTTTAGTTCGGAATGCGAAAAAACGCCATCTGTTTTTTTGCCGTGGTCGATTCTTGTTCTTGGTTCTAGAATATATTGGTATCCTATTGTACTGTAGGGGTCACAAAACATACAGAGGTAGTTCTCTGTACGTTAGCATTGACCCTAGCGTGTCTTCTGCTTCTTCCCTGGCTCATGGAGCAGGGACTTTCTTTACTCTGCTTCCACATCGTTTGCAGGTGTAAAATATGTAGATTTGCAAAGCGTAGTATATAGCTTATGCAGGTTCAAGATGTGCATATTTCTTTAGCGTATTATACAGCGTTTGCAGAATTTGCAGAGATGCAGCTCTTATTTTATGATGCGGACAGAGGTAGCAAGTAAGCTGCTACAATGTTGCATCTTTATGCGTAGAGGCGGTGTTATGATTGGTGATTTTTTCAGAGACCGGGCCTATCCGGAGCGTTGTTATTGCCATTTGTGGCAGCGAACGAGCACCATAACATTGACAATACTAAGAATAATATTAATTATTATTTTGCGGGCAAATCTGTCAGATTATTAGCCGACTACGCATCTAGATGATGCGTTAGGGGTAACGTCGAAACGAACGTTAGGCCCTGCTTGTTGGAGACAATATTGTTTTCTCGCCGTTATGAATTTAATTACTATTGTTATTATTATTATTATTAGTAGTACTAGTAGTACTACTACTACAGTGTGAATATGAGCGTGTGAATTCAGGCTTCTCGAACTACATTCTCTCACGATCAGTATTGGGGTCTATGCACCATCATTCAATAGAGAGAGAGAGAGAGAGGCAAACCTAATAATACACAGCAGTAGCCGACGAATCTACTCGAGCATGATGCGGCTGAATTCGAATATTCTCTATTTGTGGCATTTTCCCTTCTTCTTCTTCTTCTTCTTCTTCAGCACCCGTTGCTCATTCGAACCCCCACGCTGACAGACCGACGCTGCCGAGGACACGCCTGGGGGTTGTGGGGGGGGGGCGGGAGGCGTACATGTCGAGAGCGCGACTCTGGCTCCGTGTCGTCACGAAACTCCGCGGCACGTTCAAGCAAAAGCGTCACACAAGATAACGGCCCTCATAGAGAGACAGCAGCTGGCGTCAAGGATGCTGGCGCGCGTGTCCGAATTCAAATCAACCTAATCACACATTCTGCCGTCGCCGTAACCGCCACTCTCTATTGGTGATAACGATAACTGCTGCTCCAGGTCTCCGTCGTAAGCCGACGAGCCGATGCGTTATGCGCTTACCGATATGCGTTTTGATTACGTGCTGCCGATCTATCTGCGGCATACGTTGATTTGTAGATAGTCACGCATAATACGCACGCAGAATAGACCAGCTTCACATTGGCTGTTGTTATTCCTATGGGTTCTCTCTCTCTCTCCGCCCTCTGTCTCGCTCTCTTCGTCTCCTCACTTCGTTTTGCTCATCTTGTCTGACTGAAAACGGAAGCACATCGCACATTGAGAACAAAGTGTTTTTTTTTTCATTCTAGAGGTACAATAATTAGGGCTAAATTCATCAACCAATTCAATTATCATATTGCACTTGCTTGCCGACAAAGTCTTCGACAATGTACAAAGAGTTCGTGTGTATGTGTGTGTCTCAATGATTGAGTGAATGTGTGTTTCTCCTGTATATTGTAATATAAAAAAATAGACGATTTATAATGTCATATATATATATATATATATATATATATAGTCCTCGTTTGTTCGAACCACGACGCTGAGCACAAAGAATGACTTTCGCTGAGATAGCAACAGCTCTCGGCACGATACTGGGTGGAGTTACTCTGGTTTCTACTGCTGCTTAGGATCTCACGATCACTTCTACTACGCTTGTTGCTGACAACGATGACTGCCACTGTTGCTGTCGCTACTAAGATTATTGTTGCAACAACAACATTGCCAACAACAACAGCAGCAGCAACAACAACAACACCAATAATGACGATCCTAACAACAACAATAATAATAATGATAGAACAAATATTTCTCATGATAGAAGTGCAGGAAATGACGTTATCAGTGCCCTTTGCTGTATTGTATAGTATTGTTTATACAACCTAACCCTTTTGCCGGCCCTATTTTTGGACGTTCACACCCAAGCAAGCGCACATTAACGATACACATAATACGCGTACAGCCGTTGGTAGCAATCTTCGAGGCAGAGGAAATCTTTTCCGTAGGTATGGTCGCTATGAAATTTACGAGTGAAATTATTGGGGCATATATGGTTGAATTGATACAGTTATTATTCGCTTGACATGTATACCGAATAAACTAAAATAGGCTATTTATTAAAGATGCATGTGGAGCGACAATGATCTACCGAGAATGTGTGCGCCTGGAATACTACTCAGTCTTGTATAGAGTGAACTGGGACCACTTCAGCAGCGTGCCCCGGACGGACTCCGCGTTGGCGCGTTGGACGTTGAGATCGAGGCGATGTCGTAAGAAACCCGCTGAAGTCTTGTCTCCGGTTGCGAGGTTCAACTGCTCACCGATCCTGTGGAGGGGTGTGCGAGTAACCTCGCCTGGACCGCCCAAGGTCTCGAACGCTAGTAGCTGAAACTCATGTTGGTAACTTAATGAGGCGTTTTTCGCAAGCTTCCTCGTCTCGGCTAGATAAGCAGCATGGCCTGCCGACCATTGAAGGTGCTAATGAGTCGGTGATCTCTTCTCTTTATGTTTCTTATGTTACTTAACTTTATACTCTTGAAAATCAAACACAATAACCTGGGAAAGGCGATAGCTTATGCTGACGACACGACAATCTTATTTCAGCTCGACCCGGCTAATGTTTCTAATGGTATTAACGTTTCCCTGGAGTTAGTTGAGAAAGTTGTTAAGGTATTCAATGAATACGGATTGGTTGTGAATACGAGCAAAACTAATATCTTAGTGTTTCTACCCGCTAGAGAGCTGATTCAATTGCCAGATAGTTTTCGACTGGATGTCAATACGGTAGATCGTTCTCAGGCGGTGAGGTGTCTCGGCCTGGTATTGGTTGCGGAAATTAAGGCAAATGAGGGTTTCAATTGAGGGACTTTTAACTGTCTACAAGGCCCTGTTTTTACCTATATACCAGTTATGATGTTCTGTTGTGGGGTGGTGGGTACAGAGGCATTCTTCGAAGGGTCCAGGTAATTTAAAACGATGCACTTCGTGCCATCTTCTCCCGACGGCGCTGTGAGTCAGTTAGTGATCTGTTCGCTGCTTATCATCTTTTGCCAATCTCAAAAATATATATTCTTAGAGTGGCTACGCTTGCCTACAAAACCTCTTGTGGTTTACTGCCGGCGGGTATAGTATTTCCCTTGATACCTAGGCGGAGAAGGTGGCTGCGTAGAGCGACAGTATTTGCGATACCGCGGACCAAAAATAAACTTAGGTCTCATTCCCTATTCGGCTGCCGCATATTTGGAGCGCGCTTCCAGGATGCGTAAAATCTCTCTCCTCTGTCAGTATATTTGTGCGGGAATTAAAAAAGTGTCTTGCTTCCGGCTCTGGTATAACAGATCTATGAGAGGATTGGCAGGCGTTGCAAAGTAAAGAGCTGCGGAGATAATTACGGCGGAGGTAATTGATTCATGAGTTATAGGAGCCTCCATGCAAAAGGTCGGCAATACTGTTGTGTCAAGCGTATTTACCATTTTTTTCCAAAAACTTAAGCTTTTGTAATGCAGTTTCGTAAATAAACCACGTTCTGAATCTGAGTGCTTGCCACCGTCGGCGGAGAGGCTCTGGGGCTCTCAAATGCAAGGGAATCTCCATGATCGAAACACTCGGCTGAAGGTGTCGTTAATACCATGGCATGCCTGGCACGCCGTCGAGTACTCATGATGCACGATAACCCATGATGGGCTAATTTGTCCAGCTCACGTTAACATTCGAGGACATGAGGCAGCTGACGAGGTCGCCAAAGACGCCCTACAGAAGAAGAAGGTGAATCGTGTATGTCTGGTGCCCCTATTCCCAAGCCATGTCAATGCTAAGTTGTGGAACCACAGTTATCGAAAATGGGATAAACTGGCAAACGGGATCTCACAAAAGTGTGTTAATATGGGGATCCGGATGAATTTTGCAAGGCCACATAACTTAAGCGGGGCCTCCCGTAGATGTGCTGTTACGGTTCACCGTCTGAGATGTTCTAAGGGTCTGAGCACACGCACGCTCAACCATTATCACCCATGTGCGCGCAATGTAACAAATATGATGACGCTATACACATCTGTACCGTAAAGGCAGGATATACGAAATGGAAAGAGTACAATGGATTAAGGCCGTCACCAAGCTTGGTGACGACGGAAACGTATTATCAAGTGATGATCTAGTGATCTAGTGATGTGAGTCAGCATGGGACACTGGTGTAATCATTAGCAAAATATGTACAAGTTGTAAGCATATCGGATGTTAAAAACGTCAAAAGCGTAAAATATATGCATGTGTAGTAGGTCTCTGATGCAATCAATAAACATCTATTTAAAAAAATAATGTGGACGGTTGGCCACATTTGCATTGATGGGGGGAGACAAGGTCAGAGCCAAGAAGAAGACTTGCCCCCATTCGGGTCGCTTCGTTGTCCAACAGGGGCGCCTGGAAGCGCATGCAACCAGGATCGCTTAGTGTCAGCGACCGCTCGAAAGCGAGCCTTTGCGGAGTCGTCAATAGTGCCCGCAAGTAAGCCGCGGTAGACTTCGTCGTATAAAAAAGGCGCTCTAGTCACGTTAGCTCAAAGGATTATTCGGAACGCCACTGCAAACTGTCTTTAGCTTCTTATACAGACGTCTTTTGAATGCATTGTACTTAGCATGTCGGCCTCGTTTAAGAGTACGATGGCGTTGGTCTTGGATCGGAAAAGCGGGGAGAGGATCTCCAGGCCCTCCTTCGAGATCGGTAGGTATGCCTGCTTTCGAGCGGAAGGCGATAGATTAAGCAAAGACTCGAGGATGTTCACAGCCAACTCATTCAGTGGATGCAAGTCATCTAACCACCCTGCTAGGTTTGCTCCGCAAAAAAGGTGGGCGACCCTGGCAGCTGAGAACAAAGATTAAAGAAAAAAAGGACGGAGTGAGCACCAAGCGGGGCGAGGTTGTCAACGACGTCATTTAGCTTGTTCTGCTCCTTTTTGAGTGCGCGTGTATGTCCGGAGCGGGATTCCCAGAAGTCCGGATCGGGATTCTCCCTCCGAGTCATTGTCGGGTAATCTTACATCCTGGAGGCTCTAAGGCCTGGAGGGTGCGAAGGTCGGGGGCCTGTGCACTATCGCCTGTAACACAGATCTCACATTTTTCGGAATTCAGCTCCAAACCCGAGGTCTTACGAAAATCAAGCGCGTCGAACCGAACGTCGTCGGCAACCATGTCCGCATCGCCCCCCAGCACGCCATCGATTAGGTACCAAATGTTTAGCGAGCCGTTGAGTCAACAATCTCTTTGATGCTCAGACAACACAAGGGGAAGCCAAAGGAGCATTCTGTTGCAGCCCCGTAGCCGAAGTTGTGAGATAATCTGTATTACGGTACGCTTGGCTTACGTTGTGCTTAGCTGAGGGCAGTGTGTCGCGATCGCCTTCAAGAGATGATCCCGTCTTGCAGAGTTAAAGGCGTTCCTGATATCAAGCTTAACATGGACCGCAGAATGCGTGCATGAATAGCTAAATGCTCGAGCGGCGTGTACAGCGACCAAGCCGAGAATGTATACCTAATTACACCGGTCATCTTTATATATCAGGGGTGCTTAGACCAGTAGCATAAGCGGCTATATATACATATATATATATATATATATATATATATATATATGTGCTGATCCAGCGCCCCTGATATAAAAGAGTGGTTATGTTTATATATATATATATATATATATATATATGCTTGACAAACGCATTTAGTCGAAGCTCACCACAGCAAGCGCGTTACGTCGCACAGTAAGTGTGCGACTGGCAAAGACATGGCAGTTGTCTTTCGTCTGCCATGTATTTCATAGGGTCTATTACTCTCTAAACTCTCTGTTCCACTATTATTACTAGCCACTGGATGGAGATATTACCCCGATAGATAGTAGGAAAAGCTAGTCGCGCTCTGTGCAGACCCGCATGATCGGTGAGAGCCAGCCGGACGGTACGGGGCAGCAGGCGTACCCGCAGATATCTTTACCGCCGGAATCATAACCGGTAATAACGCCAGACGAAGCCCGAGCCAATCAATATTCCCCGAGAGCACACGGAACAGAACAATAACAGGTGCGTGCCTCGACGGAGCTCTTAGTGGCTGGGGCTTGCGCAATGCTATTCTTCGCGGGAAGAAGGGGATCACCACCACCCAACTAACATGTAGTGGCCTGCCCTGGTCGCATAGCTACTATAGGGGGGGGGAGGTGGGGCATTTGCCCAAGGTCGCATTCCGTTGTGCCTGCCCATGCGAAGTGATTCGGGTCGTCGTTGGTGTGCGACGATGGTTACTGATGCACTTTGATTTTATTACGCGCTTACGATCATTCTGCATACGTTGATTTGTAGGCACTCGTACATAGAATAGGCAATCATTTCCCATCAACCCGCTTGAAGCGCCGGCAGAAGCAATTTCGATTGTAATAACTCATAGCTGTTCTAGAAATAATCCTATACGATTCTACGAGCCGCCTATGTCATATGACCGAAGTGGTCTTTGTCCAAAGAGTCTCTACGTTTGTAACATATTGATAATGTGTTTGACCAAAGTGCTGTTAACCTACCAACCTAAGAGGGCGCTCCAGTATATATTCATAACGTTCTTTTATCTTAGTAGTGTAGTACTCGTTTCGATAGAGATCCTATGTCACCGTCGACCATAGAGCAGCAACAAAGGAAAGAGATATCTCAACTTAGGGTTTTGTGCAAACTGCAAAGCAATAACGCTATACGTAGGCAGACGAGCACACCAGCTTCCATAGGTTCCATAGTTCGCTGCATTTCATGCTTAATTGACCGTGAGTATGAACCGATTATTACTTCAAAAAACAGGCTTACCTCTTCAGCTTACCCGACGGCGATGTTGGCCCTATAAGCCCTCGTCTTCTCAATACTTGGGCTCGGGTCTATTTGTACATTGCCGGTCGGGTCATTTTTTGGCCTACCTCGAGGCAATATTTACATCTACAGTGCATTTAGGTCGGCCAGGTGTTCCGAGCAGTTTCTCTGTTTTCTTTGCTTCGGTGTTACATACCTCTAGCAAACTGAACGTATAAGCAACCGCCGGCTGCACCGTGAGTGCTGGCGGCGCCTACAGAACTTGAGACAAGTTCTCACCAAGTTTGTACTCACCAACCTGCTTAGCTCAGATATCAGGAACGCCTTTAACTCTGCAAGACGGGATCATCTCTTGAAGGCGATCGCGACACACTGCCCTCAGCTAAGCACAACGTAAGCCAAGCGTACCGTAATACAGATTATCTCACAACTTCGGCTACGGGGCTGCAACAGAATGCTCCTTTGGCTTCCCCTTTTGTTGTCTGAGCATCAAAGAGATTGTTGACTCAACGGCTCGCTAAACATTTGGTACCTAATCGATGGCGTGCTGGGGGGCGATGCGGACATGGTTGCCGACGACGTTCGGTTCGACGCGCTTGATTTTCGTAAGACCTCGGGTTTGGAGCTGAATTCCGAAAAATGTGAGATCTGTGTTACAGGCGATAGTGCACAGGCCCCCGACCTTCGCACCCTCCAGGCCTTAGAGCCTCCAGGATGTAAGGTTACCCGACAATGACTCGGAGGGAGAATCCCGATCCGGACTTCTGGGAATCCCGCTCCGGACATACACGCGCACTCAAAAAGGAGCAGAACAAGCTAAATGACGTCGTTGACAACCTCGCCCCGCTTGGTGCTCACTCCGTCCTTTTTTTCTTTAATCTTCGTTCTCAGCTGCCAGGGTCGCGCACCTTTTTTGCGGAGCAAATCTAGCAGGGTGGTTAGATGACTTGCATCCACTGAATGAGTTGGCTGTGAACATCCTCGAGTCTTTTCTTAAGCTCATTAGTTCTTCTGGCCTTTTTATGCGCTCGTTGGCACGTTTCCTCATTGACTAGCGCGACCTTAGTCGGGCTTTCAAGATCAGCCTTTGTCGGGCATCTGTTTATCGTACGTACTTACTATTCATTGACACATACTTAGGACATGCTGCCAGCTGTAAAATTTCACAGGCACCACATGGAATGACCAAGCACAGAACCGCGAGAAGAGCATTTGATGGTTTAGAGTTGTCGACAGTTTCACGTTAAATTAGACAACACTCTAAATAAACTCCATGCTGTTCTGCCAGGCATATTACAAGGCGAATGCGTCTCCGCCTACCGTATGTTTCTTACCTTTGCAGAGAGATCTCAAATAAATAGAATAAAATAATATTGTTAACAACCTAGTCATATCAGCCAGCTTACCTCTCAATGTACTCGCACGCCGTCGTAGTCGTCACCCATAATTAGTGTGTATTTAGCAAACCAGTGTAAAGCTCGCCTGTCTAGAAGCCTCAACGGAAAAAAATACATGCTAGCATGATAGAGACACACCAGTTATTTACGACTCTGGTATTTCACGCGACTATATGTGCATTTTTGAACACGATTTAAGCCACGGCTAAACAGAGAGTTGCAAGAAGAAAACGTATCTCGCACTTATCTCGTATGTGCACGCGCATAGTTTGTTCTAGCCTCGTGTTCTAGTTCTTTTAGTTCTAGCAGTTTTGCTAGTAAAAACAAACAGACTGCCGTCGGGGCTGTTTTGATTCGTATTGGCTTTCGTGCTTTCCAAACATGACCGGAAAACTTGAAGGCAATATAGCCTGAGAGTTAACGGAGAAGGAACGACAAGAACGGAACGTTCTGAGCGAGCAACAACACGTTTCTTGCAAGGGATACTCGAAGCTGGCGGCAAGTTGCCAGACAATAATGCGCATCAAGTTTATTTGAGGAGCAATATTTCAATTTTCCTTAATATTGTACAGGGTTGCTCGGGTCGCCTGATAGGGTCTGCTGTCCGTTGTCACTTGACTCATGAAAGACGCAAGTACTCTACACTAGTGCAGCCCCTAGAGATATTTAACTTTATACTATAATACCCTCTTGAATAGTGCTAGCTATGGCGGGTAGTGTGATGGCGTGATCTAGGGGACACTAATGCGCTAGTCATGGTTGTCATCTACAGGGGTGTCGCCGGTTCGATTCCTATTGTTGATCGAATTTTCTTTGAGCGATGCTTATTGAGAATAGATGATAACCAATACCGCTGAGTGTCAGCGGCCATGCTACCACAAGGACTGTTGGGGAAACCCTAGATATCTTAACATGTCCGGCCCTCGGTGCATTGAATAAATACCTCAGGTTAAGTTCCAAGCCCGTAGGGGACGGAGGATAGTCTAGAATTAAAAAGCTGTAGCAGGTAGCGCGCCCCGGACAGCCGCTCCTTTGAGAGAGGGCAAGTTTAACTGAACAAAATATTGCCCTTGTATATATATATATATATATTTACAAGTCAAATGTCTATCATAGCCTAAACGACACGCGGAAGCGAGTTCTTAAGTCTTCGGTGTGCCCGTGAGTCCTTGACCGTTCAGGCCTTTGACCAGATCACCAAAGACGCACAGATTTGGGACCGATTTGGGATACGATAGGACGATTTCGTCCTTTTAATGATCAATCAGGAAGCAAGTATGTGTAAAAAATATCCAAGTACAAAATGTCCAATGGACTCTCGTCTATTCGCATTCAAGTATTGGACGGGCCTTGAAATACGATATATATATTTATATATATATATATATAGCAAAGTGTGCAAAAACCTTGTTGTGGCTACCGGTAAGCTACGCGTTGAAGAGTTTTTCTTACAGAGATTATCTTTAAACGTTCAACGTGAAAATGTGGCTGCTCTGTTGGAGATCCTAGCCAGTTAGGCGGCCCAATATCTGGAGCTCCTTTATCGCTAACCGACGTGCAGTTACAATTTCGCGAGGGTACACTTGACCTGCTAATGATGTAACTGTGTTTATATATATATATATATATACCTAGTAAAACTCACATCCGATTATTGTCCTACAATCGCTGCTAGTCGTGTGATCCTAAAGGCTTTGCCACACACGTTGAAATACGTCAGGCAACTCTCGACGCTAGAAACAGTTGTAGCGGATATTTTTGCAAAAACATCGTTCTTTCCAGACTGTTCAGGTGGTACTTGTCATTTCTTATCAGAGCGGAAGTTCATAGTTTTCAAAGTTTAGTTTCTCTAATAAACAAATCGTTCTGTCGCAATCTCACATTTTGGAAAGCAATGCCAGTCGCATCGGTTCGAATCTTCACTGTTACTTTTAGACAAGTAATTTTTTCACCCCATGCTATAAAAACTGCCTATTTTAGCAAGTTTTATCACCTTCTAGTGTGTGGATGCATATAAGCAACACATAGTTTTATAATTAATTGTTTATATGATTTTATTGTATACCTGTTTTAGTAAACGACCTGGATGGAGCTTGTTTTCGTTATCTAAGCAAAAAGGTTGTTCTTGGCATTTTGAAACTTCTGCGGAACGCGATTACCTCAACGCGACCTTCGACGATCGGTGGATTGGCCGGGGCGGACCGATCGCTTAGCCTCGGCTAAGAAGTCTCGGTTTTTTCTTTGAGGTCATCTAAAGGCTCTCGTGTGCAAGATTCCGGTCGAATTACGTGATGAGCTGGTCGCCAGGATAACCTCCGCTGCTGAGGTCGTTCGATCAATGCCTGGCATATTTTAAGTAAGTCTAATGAAGTATCTGCAGGCGTTACTAAATATTTTTAGTGATTTGCGGAGGCACCTTCGAGCAGTTACTTACTTTAACAAGCCCTACAATATCCTATATTGTTTATACAATTTTACCGGACACCCTAAATATATATATATATATATATATATATATTGTTGCTGTCCCAATAGTATAGAACAATGTCCGAAAACATCGATTCGGCGACGTGCCCAACGACTGGGTCTTTTCCACACCTTAACCTGGTGTATTTTGAGGTCGGATCAAGTGATATATCCATTTATGGTTCAACTGACACGCTCAACCTTATAGAGCATCACGAGCGGCTATCAGATTAGTCGCCAATTGGACTTTCGAGATGATACAGCGTAATGCCGATTTTCTGAAGAAGATTTTTTTTTTCAGACGGACCCCATTGCTGTCTGAATGGAAGTGTGAATACACAAAGTTGTCACATCTGAGTAATCAAGAACTATAAGCCGAATTTGAATGGAATCGATGCGAATCAACTCTGCTTCCGATAAGATGGTGCCACAAGCCTACTGCAAGCGAGACAATTGAGCTCGCGCTCACTGGTCTTCAATACTATGCGATTTAACGCCGCTAGACTATTCCTATGGGTTTTTTGAAGAGTAAAATGTACAATAATAATCCCACGACCATCAGGAACTAAAGATCAACGTTGAAGCGTGTATTTTTTAATTTAGCCAGCTTGTAAAAAGTCTCATTCATACCGATTTTCTATTTCACTGCAATATTGCATTACATTCGTTATATATTGCATATTTGTTTTAAATAGCCGTTCTATTACAATTATAAGCTTAAAAACAGGTAGCGTTTACCGCCTGACCGCACACCCCAATTTACGTTGTTGCTAGTATTGCTACGAAGCTGCCTTAACAAACGTGGAAAACACAAACAAAAAGTTGACTTGGCAGCCACTCCTCTAGAAGTGCAGAGAGCCTTGCCTTGCAAATGAACAAAATGTACGTGTACCTTACAGACGCGCTTGCTCATGAAGTCATCTGCGGCTCTAATTTGCACTGCTAGCGAAGTGCTAAGTTGCCGCGTGGATTTTTTCGCCGGCTGTTCGAAATTCTTCCGCAGATAATTCGGAATTCGGTGGTTTGTTTGAGACTCACGGCACCGACTAAAGATCTTTCCTTTCAGACAACTACACCTCGTATTATGTTTGGCACTGCGTAAAGACTCTGCTGGTGGAAACATACGGAAGATGACGGCCGTTGAGAAATGGCTTTTTAAGTTCCTTTGAGCTTTTCTGTGATTCGATGCAGCATTGTCAGACGAATATAGTTAGTAAACTGCAGACCGATGTGTAAGAGGTGGGTTTCAGTGGAGGTGTGTATATGTATATGCAGACAAGCCCGGTGGCGTCGTGTATCAGCGTGCGCCTCGCGACCGGAGGAGGCCCATAAGTGCACGGGTTCTATCCTCACCGTTGCACATTTATATTTATGGGGTCCGTCTAACAAAGCAATGCGAAAGCAAACCCGCGGACATTAAATGTTAGCTGAGGGCAAGGCCGATTTTTTTTTAAGTTTGTGTATTGACCCAGCCAGTGGCAAATAATATTTGTCCCTCGAACCGCTATAAACGAATAGAAGGATTTCTAAGAAGGTGGTATCAGACGCGATTCATTTCATGTACGAGGGCAATTGGCTTTGAGCCCCTTGCTTCTTGTAAAAAACGCTCACGTTGCAATGCCGGCAAGCACTGTTGGTGGCAGTAGCCATCCTTAAAGGGCAGACATCTTTTACAGGCAGACCATTTATATTATTTGCTTATTTGAGTAAAGTATGCGGGGCAGACCCTTTGTATTTTTTGCTTATTTGATTAAAGTATGTATGCTAAAGGATTATTTACATGTTGTGCTCAACTCGCATCAACTAATCCAAGCTAAGCTACCCTGTAGCGCTCCTGTCACTCATCTGAAGGAGATCCCCTATCAGAAACAAGCTTATTGTTAGGTATAGAGTTTATTTATTTGAAGGATTAAAGTCCGCTAACTTTAAACAATGTGGATATGGATATGGGCGGTGTGCCTGGGCATCTAGCAGCAACCGTGAATCGTAGCTATTGGTGCATGAACGAGATTTATTGCGTTACTAATCAAGGTGCACGAACAGTAATATACGTATTGCTCGTGATTTTCATAATGCAAAATGCATCTCTATTAGTGGTAGACTGAGAAATCTCGTTGCATTGCTTATCCATTGAAAATAAAAAGTTCCCACGTGAAAGATTGTTTAACGGTCACTTATGACTAGTGTCACTTCATTGTGGGTATACTTTTATGCAAGATTACTGGTGCTGGGTAGCACCCCAGAGCTTGACGTTCGTTGAAGGAGTCCTATTGGAAAATGGCAGCCATGTCTCGACGAGTCTCGACAGGCATGGCCTTCTTTTGGATTTCGCACGGCAAAATACCCTTCGAGATAAAATATTGTATAACTCTTGATTGGCAAAACTTGAATCCGCTTGTCTTGGCCGAGACAAGGCGCTAAGCGACGTTTGCTATACCTGCAAATGTCCAATTGTTCGATGGACTATAGAAGCATGTAAAAAGAAAGGGAAATGCACCTACTGTTCCCGATCACAGGGACGCTCCGGTCGGATAAAAAAGACTGTAAATTAGCAATTTGTTTGTCTAAATGAAAAGTTTCAAAGTGTATCCTGGATTTCGTCTATGCAGAATGAATACTACGATTTACGTCTACTCAGACAAAACCTATTATACGAAGTTAAAACTAGCGATACAACGTACTGAAACAATCTCTGCATTTAGATTTAAAACAAGTCGAGTGCGGCTGTCTCTCTACCTGGTTGGGGCTTTTATAGAAAATAATGTTTTTTCTCCATAATGTTGGTGATGATGATATTGCCAATGTTGATAGTAGCGGAAATAATAATGATATGCCTGAGAGCTTTCAACTAGAAATGTTCCGTGAGCCAAAGTTCCAAATGTATTATATATTTGTCGATGGAATCTACAGTTAAGCCTCCAACCGTAGTAGCGACTGGTGATGACTTTCCTGTTGATGATCCAGTGATGATGTTGATGACAGCGACCTTTCAATCAGCTCGATTTTCCAATCGAACGGCGTCCATTGGCAAGTTAAGGAGGGTCCCCGAGATACCCGAGCACACAATTAAATATCAAACGCATATTTATCTATGGTTCGGTCGGTTGGTTGGGACCGACCTCAACTACTAACTTTTGGTTATTGCTACAAATCAGCGTTTAGTTAATATGCAGGGTCTTTTGTTTAAAAGAACGTCGAGTATTATTGTGGAGTTGATTGAGGAGCACATGGGTAGATAATATAGCGAAGTTGGTGTTTCATTAGGGGTTACTTGATACAATGCAGGCAAATTGTGAGATGAAAGAGGTCACAAAGGTTAGTAACGGTAGGCTCATTGTCCACAACGGTTGATCAAAAGGCACGACAAGACTATAAAGCAGGTTGCCGAGCTGTAAACATGAAGATCGTCCCTTAAATGCGGGCAGCTAACTTTGAGTGTCTTCCCCTGGAATAGATTCAGCACTGCGCCACTGAGGCCATGACTCCAGACGGTATTCACTACGGTGGCGAGCCGCCCAATTAGCCGGAGAGTCTACGGATGGCTTGGATTTAAAATGGCGACGCAGAAAGTAGGTGGAAAGCCGCAAATGTGCAGAAATGGCAAGGGATATCGCGATTTGTAGGTCAAGCCAGGTCTAATATACAAATGTAACGAAACTAGTTCAGAAAGCTAGTCATAAGGAGTCGGGCAACTAATATCTCAACAGAGAGGAATAGTAGGGTGGAAGAACGCAACAAAGGGTTACTAAGGAACAGAGGCATTGTGCGTGAACTTGAAAGACAACAGGGGGCCAATGGCTGCTGAAGACAACGGGTTAATAGGGAAGCCGACAAATACGTGAAAAGAAGCGAGCATGTTGCGGAACAATATGGGAGAGAAATAAGTGGAAGAAGAAAGAAATGGAGCATAGGAAGATGGCGAGTAAAGACTAGGTATAAAAGAGAAATACTGGCTAAAATATATGCAGGCAACAGCAAAAGTCCAGCATTTGGCAGAAGAAAAAGAAAACGGCAGTATGAACAGGAACTTAGTAGTATTTTGGAGGGTATCTTTTATTACTCGAGCACGAAGTGTACACAAATGAAGAAATTAATGCGGCGGTAAAAACTCAATTTTTTATCCGTAATTGAGCGTCAAAAAGGAATTTGAGTATCAGTCGAAATTCAACGCGGAAACGCCGCGTCGATAATTAATTCAATGCCTACGGGCAAGGAACTGCCCTTTCTGTTGTAGCCGAATCAAGTCGGCGTCAAAAATTATATGTAGAGCTAAAGGCTTTAATAAATTCTAAGTTATACCATTTGAGTATAATCACAGAGGTAAAGAAAATAAAAAAGTTATTGAAAGAATGAAAAGGAAGACGGCATGTGGGTTAGGTAGAGTAGCGTTGCAGGTAGCAAACTCGTTTGCGGGGTACTACGTAAATCATTTGTCTAAAGTTTTTATTAGCATTTTTGCTGGAGGTAGCCTACCAGAAAGTTGGCGCAAGAGGAGGCTACGTTTGTTTTCAACAAAGGGCATCGATAACGACAGTTTAAAAAATAGACGATCGATAACTATTGCATAGTGTACTTTCAGGCTTACAAAGGAGGTAAACCTAGTATAAAGGCTGCACTCACACAAAAGAGGCGGCGGACGGCACTTACGAAAACAACGAGTGGGGTAGAATGGTTATTCGATAGTACCAAGAAGCAACGGACTGTTCGCTGATGCGAGAAGGTGCAGCGGGCGTGCTACGACGAACTAGTTAAGGAGTGTGAAAGATGAAGGAGGACTAAGGATGTGAAATTAGAGGAAGCGTTAGGATTAAGCATGGATGCATAAAAAGCAACAGGTCGAAATTACGAAGCAGAGGCTATCTCGATGGAAGGTGCTCAACCTATAAGCGACAAAAACGGAGTAGGAGTGCGTTATTAGCTGCAGCGTTATGCGTCCCTGGTACAAAAGCACAGTGTGTGTACACACACTTATCAAGCAAATAAAGACATGAATAAATCATGTCATTATATACATTAATATATATATATATATATATATATATATTATTAATAAACACATTTACCCAGTTTGGGTGTTAATAAAACAAATATTTAAAATATATATATATATATATAGACAATGACTCCTCCACCATAGGGTCGGTGAGCAGTTGAACCTCGAAACAGGAGACAATCGACCTTCTGCGGGCTTCTTGAGACAACGCGTTGATCTCGACGTTCAACGCGGAAACGCGGCGTCCGTCCGGGGCACACTGTTGAAGTGGTCTCAACCTACCCTATACGAGATTGTGTAACATTTACAGGGCACACGTTCTCGGAAGACAATTGTCGCTCCACTGGCATTCTTAATAAATGTATCTAAAAAAAAATATATATATATACATATGGTGTGTGTACATATGGTATATATACATATGGTGTGTGTATATATGGTATATATACATATTTTTTTTTTTTTTTTTTTTTTTTTTTATAGAGGTAACTGGTAAAATGCGTTATGCACACCGGGCGACGTTGTTAAAGCCTCGGTAGTGTGGGACTCGCACCCACTAAAATCCAGTCGTCCTCTTTGCCCCTTGACGGGGGGTGGCCGCAGTACTGTCTTCTCGAGATTACTTCGCCTGGCCACTCTTCTTGCCATTTAGGCTGCTCGGCTTTGTGCGGCGGTTATTTTCGCCTCAGAGATACCTTGTGCGAATCTTCTTACTAGAATCCAGGATTTGTGATCTTTGAGGAGCGCCTCTACAAGGGCCTGGCATGTCAGGGGGTTCCGCAGTCCTAGGTTCCGGGACAATAGCTCTCGCTCAGTGTCGAAGAAGGAGCACCGCTCATAGCAGTGCCTAACATCATCCGGCTCCCCCGAGTTGCACATGCGGCATACAGGGGAGTCAGTTTTACCGATGCGGTGTAGGTACTGCTGAAAACAGGCACCATGGCCTGTTAACAGTTGCGCGAGTGGGTAGGTAAGCGAGCCGTGTTTGAGGCTGTACCATTTTTTAAGATCAGGAAGTATTGATCTTGTCCAATATCCAGGATGGCCCGGCTGGATTGCTTCCCATTGCTGGCTCCATTCGCTTAGTGTGTCGGTTCTGCTGACTAGTGTGCCCTCCGTCAGAACGTTGGTTACAGGGCTTCTTGATGCCAATTCTTTTACTCTCAAGTCCCAGGGAATTTGTCTGGAGAGTACCTGTACGGCTGCTGTGGAGGCCGTGCGACTTGCTCGTGTTAGGTTAAGTGCCATAGGTCTTTGGGTCTTGTTGAGGAGGCGACGTGTTGTAGCTCTTGTAGTAGTGCGCTTCCATAAGGGTGCGGCGTATAGCATGATGCTGTCTATTACTGATGCTAAGAGTCGGCGCCGAGAGTCGCTTGCCCCTCTGGTCCGTGGGAGGATTTTCCGTAACTCTGCTGAGGCTTTGGCTGCTTTTTTAGCTGCATAGCGCACATGAGGTGTTCCTGTAAGAGCTCTATCCAGGATCACGCCCAGGTACTTGACCACGGGCGTGGGTGTTATTGGATGGCCTTCCAGGTGTAAATTTAGGTTGCGTGGAGGACGCTTCAGTCCGTTTAGAAGGATTGCTTCCGTTTTTTGTGAAGCCAGTTCGAGGCCAAGCGTGCGGAGGTGTTGTCGGATATCCGCCAAGGCTCCGTTGGCTGTACCTTCGAGCAAATCCTCGTCACTGGCGGTAACGATCAGTGCCAGATCGTCTGCGTAGGCGATAGAAAAAACTCCCGGGGGATGCGGCAGTCTTAGTACTCCATCATAGGTTATGTTCCACAGGGTTGGTCCCAGTACAGAGCCTTGGGGAACCCCGGCAGTGACGGCGTAGTCCACTCCATCGTATGTAGATGCTCGGTCCTTTAGATACGACGCTAGGATACGTCGTAGGTAGGGAGACACGCCTTTATTTCCAAGTGCTTGGTTTATGGCGTCCCACGAGAGCGTATTAAACGCGTTTTTGACATCAATAAGGACGGCAAGGCAGTGCGCCCGGTTTGCGATAGGTGAATTTCTTTGTGTTTCAGCTATGTTTAGAACTTTGCTGATAGCCGAGTGTGTGGAGTGCCCGGCGCGGAAACCATGCTGGTTTTCTGACAGCGCCTTCTTGTCTTCTAATTCTGTAACTAGTCGCCCGTTGATAATATGCTCAGCTGCCTTGGATAGGCAGGAGAGCATGCTTATAGGGCGGTATGCTGAGGGGTCTCCTTGTGGCTTCCCGGGTTTCGGGATAAGGGTTAGGCGTGCCGTTTTCCAAGGCTTTGGGTATTCTCCGCTAGTGAGAATTGTGTCCATCATGCGTTTGAATACCTTTGGATGGTTCTTTAGGAGTACGCGTACTGCTTGAGGGGGGACAGCATCTGGGCCCGGCGCTTTCCCTGGTCGTATGCGTTCAGCCACTATTCTGATCTCTTGAATTGAGATTGGCTCGAAGGAAAGATCTGAGGTTTCTTCAAAGACTACCGACTCCGGCAATGGTCTTTGTGGAAAGAGCGCATTTACAATCGGTCGCGCCACTTCTACAGGTAAAGGCGGCTGTGCGTGGCGCATTTTTTTTCGCACAATCATGTATCCTTTGCCCCAAGGGTTTCCCTCGACCTCCTCACCCAGAGAGATCCAGTGGTCTTTTTTACTAACCTTAATGGCTTTATGTAAGGCTCTTCGTGCTTTTTTGTACTCTTCCCATAGGTAGAAGAGTTCTCGTCGGTGCCTTGCTCTGCGGCGCGTGCATACTCGCCGTATGCGGTGGCAGGCCCTTCGCTTTTCGGCAATCCGATTATTCCACCAGTAGCACGGTGGACGATTGGCTATCTTAGGGTGTGGGCGGGAGCTGGACTCTCGGCAGGCTTCCTCTAGTAGTGTAGAGATTTCTGCTGCCGAGCATTCAGTGAGGTTATGTACTTTTCTTCTTAATGCTTTCTGCAGGCGGGTATAATTTAGCCTGGGAAAGCGTTGCGGTTTTGTAGGACGATGAAGCTGGGAAGAAGTTAGATTGACAGAGAAGGTTACGTAGAGATGGTCGGATAGAGTTTCTGCTTCTTCGTGAATCCTCCAGTCGGTTACTCGGTGCGATAGTCCCTCTGATGCAAATGTCAGGTCTAATGTTGATTTGTGCCTGCCATTATCAAAGGTGTATCCCTGGGTGTTCATGAGTTGTAGATCCGCCCGGGTTGCCCATTCTAGCAGGATCTCTCCCTTCCTTGATGAGGACCTGCTTCCCCACAGACTGTGGGCCGCATTGAAGTCCCCTCCCACAATCGCCTTTCGGTGACCGCGAGCGCTCATGCTGAGGTCCAGTTCTTCAAGGAAGTCCTCGTATTCCTGTAGGGTGGAGTTCGGAGAGATATAGACTGAGTAGATCGCGAAGTCGTAAGTGGTAATAAAGGAGAAGTGGGTCCCCTGTCCCACTGACGTGGGCGAGTATCTTGTAGGAAATACCTTGATCGAAGCGGATTTGTTACCAGCGTGGGGCCCGGGTTGAGAAAGCTGTGTGGTAGGGGTCTCGGAGAGAAGCAGGATTTCTATGTCGTTTTCGGTTGCGAATTGGGACGCCAGATCGTATGCTCTGGGGGCTCTACGGAGGTTTATTTGCAGTATTTTAATTTTGCTGGTCATTTTGATTGTGGCTTACTCGGAGGTTTGTAACCCGTTGTCTATATGCTGGGCATTGCGTTGTAGTTGCGTAGTGTCCATCTACGTTGCATACGTAGCACCTACTATTGGCCGTGCAGCTCTTTGCGACGTGTCCTTGTCCTCCGCATTTGAAGCAGCGAGGTTGGGTTGGTCGGGCTGCGGTACAGTCCCTGGCCGTGTGGTTAAAGCTCAGGCACAGTGAGCACTGCGGTACCGAGACCATTTCGTCTATGCGGCACCGAGTCCAACCAAGGTGTATATGTCTTTGACGTAGCAATCTTTGGGCTTCCTCTGGTGGCATTTTAACAATGCACGAGAAGTCGCCCGCCCGGGTTTTCTTTAGCGGGCTTAAGGTAAAAGCCATTTCCGGTGCTCCGTTCTTGGTAAGCGCTTTGAGGATGTCTTTCGGCTCGATGGACTCATCTAGGTCCCGGATTATCATAGCCTTGGTCTGTGAGACCGCTTGGGCTGTCGCTTCCAAAGACGCCTTCTCCTTTATGTGCTGAAGAAATCTGCCGGTGGCATCGGGAGTAGTCCCTTGCACGATCAGTCGGATTTCGCCTGTAGCTGTTCTTGAGGCTCTTTTAACATCCACTCCAGCTGTCGCTGGGTCAATGTTGTTCCTGAGTGCACGTAGGGCTTCAGCATAGGATGCATTGCCTGACTTCACGACAACTGCAAAGGTAGAGTCAGGCTTCTTTCTCTTCTTTTTGTCGTGAGCCTCTTCTATTTTCCGGCCTTTAACTCGGATTTCCACGGTCATTCCTGGATGTTTCGCGAGGGCTTGTTCTAATACTTTTCTCAACAGAGTAATATCGGCTGTTGCCGGGATGGCCACTGCCGCTGCCTGGATGTCTCTAGTTCTAAGGAAGCCGCAGAGACTGGTTGCTGCCTCTCTCAGGACTTGCAAAGAAAAATCGTTTTCGTTTTCTTCAGTATGCGGGATCATCCGTGCGTAGAGTGCTCGTGTTGGAGCTGGAGTGTTTTCAACTCCCTCGATTGTTAGGATGTCCCGATTTTGCAGGAAAATAGTCTTCCCTTCCTTAAGGTGCGGCAATGCATCCTGCAGTCCAGGGAACTGTGGCGATAGTCGGTTTATAAGGCGTTCGTCTTTGTCGGACTTTTGTGAAAGCAGTAAGGCTCTTGCTGGGGCCTTGTCAGCTAAAATACTTGCTTTACTGAGGCTGGTGCTAGTATAAGTGCGCGCCGGCCACTCCCTTTGCATGAGGTCTGCATATTGTTCGTCGGTTAGTTCCTCTTTAACGAGAAGGCCTTGTATCTCTGCAGCTATAAATTCCTCTGGCGGCGGGAGAGGTGCAAGCTCTGGGAGTGGGTCGGTATTTGTTTCGACGGACTGTCCCTTTGTTCTGGCGGGAGTGAAACCTACGTCAAGCGCTCTACGGCAGATTTCACGTATATTTAGGCCCATAGTTCGCACTGCTTTAGAGATTTGCAGGTGCGTAGTTCGGTGTTTGCTGACTAGTTGTTCTATGTCGGCCACTGACGTCAGTAGGAACTGTAGGTCTTTTTCGTTTACATAGCTAGGCGAAGGAGGCTCTTCTTGCTCAGGACTAGTAGGCGCGCGGGTTTTCTTCTCTGATTCAGGAGTGTAGCTAGCTTTTCTCTTCAGGGAGGCAGATCTAGGCTCGCTCTGAGTGTCCATAGCTTCGTCTGGGAGTGTTGCTTCCTCAGGTTTTGCTACTGGTAGAGGCGGCTGTTCCTGAGCCTGTTTTGTCTGGAGGCTCGCTTGTCGATTCAGAGCGCGAGAGTTGCGTCTACTGAATTGTGACGCAGGTCTCCATGCTTCCTCAAGCATGCTAGAGAGTTCCTCGTCATGTAACTCTTGAGTAGCTGAGGGCCCTGTCGGGCTGCCGCCAGAGGCGGCCATCACGGAGGGGGGTGACGGTATATATACATATGGTGTGTGTACATATGGTATATATACATATGGTGTGTGTACATATGGTATATATACATATGGTGTGTGTACATATGGTATATATATATGGTGTGTGTATTTATGGTAAGTATTTGTGGGCGGCAGCTAGAATGACCGTCAGACAGGGCTTATCGCAGAGATCTAAATTATACGAGTATATAAAGCGTTTTTGGACAGCGGCCGGTCTCAGCCGTACGCTTCCGCCGCACTGCACTATGCCGTATCATGTCGAACGGCAGACATAGAGAGGGAGGGGTAGGGGAAATGAGGGGGAGGGGAAAAGGAAGGGGAGGGGAGATGGAGAGCGCGCGAGAGAGAGATAGGAGTCATCATCGCAATTGTCGCAATAAGTAGCTCTGCGTGTCGTCTGGGCCCTGGGCCCAAAAGCAGCAGGCGGCGGCCGCAGCTGCCCCCCTCGTCGTCTCCGCTAAATGTTCCCCTGGCTGGGCTGCCAGGTTGACATCTTCCATCGCGCTTCACTCGCCGCCATCAGCCACAGGGAACACATACATACGCTTGTCTCTGCCTTACTCTATGTATGTACGTATGTATGTATATCCTCGTTCGGACTCGTCCCCTAATAGCTACTCTCTCGCTTTTCCATCTCTTTAGTGAACGGTTCACTTTACGTGAACGAGATACGAGCCTGCGTATCGTCGACGTGAGTTAGTTAGTTAAACGAGATCGTTACGGTGGCGCACAGAACCCGATGCAGCGATTCGAAAAAGTGAAAATCGAATACGCCGATACGAAACGACGACTGCAGTCGCGCAGCGTCTGGCAGCGTACCAGCGGTTATGACAGCGCTGTGTATTATGTCGAACGTGGGTTAACGTTCTGGCTACAGTGTAAAGGCTGAGTAGAACCAAAACAATCTTATTGTAATTACAGTTATTTATCTAATGGCAATGTTGCTTGATATATATATATATATATATATGATTAAAATATGTATTGTTCTCCTGGCATGTATACATGTGTACTTAGGTATACATTCCAAGCGAACAATATATCAATCATATATATAGTGGTGGTCTTCGGACAGGGTAGCGCCATTCCTCGAATGCCACCTGTAATCATAAATGGCCACCTGATACAACCCAGCGACTGTGTCAAGGTCCTGGGTGTAACAGTAGATGCAAAACTCTCTGGCAACGCGCATGTAGATCCCTTTATCCGTCAACTTGCTGTCATCACAAACTCATCAAGATACATCAAGAACCAAAGTGGAGCATCTTCATGCAAGCTGCTCTACAACGCTTTTTTCATGAGTCACCTTACGTACGGATCGGAATTCTGGGCGTGCGAGCTGTCAGATAGTAGAACACTCTTCCAGTTAGCTTGCGTTGTTTGAAATCCTTAAATAACTTCAAGGATAATTTAAAGTCACACCTATTACCCCGTCAATAATGGGTACACTAGTCTTCTTAAATTGACTCTTGCATAGGGGTAAACACAAGTAATTTCATTCCAGCTGCAACTTTTTACTAACACAATGGTAACTGTAGTAGGTTTAAATTACTCTAGACTTCTTGCAAATATTTGTAAATGTATGAAACAACATACCGTTGAAATTGTGTAAAAAATAAATGACCTTGTTCAAAAAAAATATATATATATATATATACTACCCTGTCCTTCGCTACTCTCATTCCGTACAAGTTTAAAATCATACCATAGGTCAATCATTTGTTGTTTGCGTCTTTTAAGCTGAAATAGAAAATGTTCCTCATACAGTAATTTGCAACAAAGAGTAAAAAGGTTTGTCTGTGCGGAGTCATTGGTTGTTATGTCAGACCTCGGCATTGTTGGTAGTGCCTGCAAGAATTATTCTGGATTTTTTCCTAAAGTTTCTTCTCGCTTCATTTTAAGTCTACCGCATACAATTGTTGATGATGAGGAGCAAGGACGTCAACTGCGTCATATAATTTGTTTAGTTGGGATTCGTCATGCGGAGGAGAATGTTGTTTAAACAACTGCCATTGTCAGCAGAGCGACTTATGGTTTTTAGAAGTGAACGGAGACCATGCGTCCCAATGTAGGGACGAAACTTTGATATTGTATGATTTGGTTTCAGAGTGTCGATATTGTAACCCTCTAGGGTAGTTGTTAAGATATCTTGTAGGCAATCCAGAAGTACTGAATGTAAGAATGCTAGAACATAGCAGCACCCTTTAGGCATCATTAGCATAACAAATGGTGCCACGTTTATGAAGGAGCGGCCAACGGCTACGTCAGAAGGTAGGCTCCGCTTTGGTGCTAAAAGCTTTAAAATGGTGGATATAAACGTGCAAATTCGGAGTGTTTTGCTAAACAAATTCCGGAAAAATTCGAATGCTGCTCTAGCTTGTCGAAACATCTCCATTACCTTCGAGGACGACTCAATCTACGAATGAACGCACGATAGCACTTATTATTTAACTGCAATGTCCCTAATGCTGCTACCGAATTATGCACTTTGTCCAACAACCGACATATGTGGTCTACAAGACCCATTCTAGGCATAATTAACCATTTCTGATATACGCCACAAACGAAAGCCTCACCACAGTACCATTCTATTAGATAGCTGAGCAGGTGTAGATAGCTGTCGACGGTTAGTGGTACCTCGGCCACTGCCCCCGCTGCATCGTACGGCCTTCAAGTAGATCACGCAAGATCTACTTGTGCCGTGGCAAGTCACATAAACTTTTCTTCTCGTCAACCAAACTTCTAACCTCTTAAATGAATACGGAAAATTGATGGTGAACACTTCTTAAAGATTGTGTAGCTTCAGCGCTGGCAAGTGGGCCGCCTGAACTACCAGCTTCTTGCAACGAAAAACTAGTCGGTTCAAAATCGGCTCTAGAGCCTCGTGTGCCGCGGCAGCTTCGTTATCCGTCGATACCCTACCACACACCTCTCGCTGTAACTCAACTGAGGACGATATGGCGTGTGTGCGAGGGTCCGAAGGCTGAGCAACACGATCCGCACTGCTTGGGTTGATACCACTCTTGTAGGTATCTAAAAAAATCCGTTCGGAGCTGACTCTCAGCCGAGATTCAACGTCCATGGGACTGCTTTTCGCGGGATTGCTTCATAGACGGACCCCCACAAATACAAATCGACGCATGCCACCACGCCACCGGGCTCGACAGCCATGACAGCTGATACCACTCCTGTAAGTATCTATCTATGTTTCTATCTAGATGTTTCAATTCGTAGTTTGGTCTACCATTTCCATATCAGCGGTCTCGCAGCGTGCCGTTTGCTCAGCCTACGAACCTGCTCGCCAGCACCTACCGGCGACGCAAATAGTTTATCATACGGTTTGGCTAGCTTCAATCTTTAATAGCCACAAGGCCACTCGCCGGTCGTTTGCTACGGACCTTGGTGGCAGCGGTTCTTGGCCGTCGGGCGGCAAAATTGCCGCTCGGCACTACGTAAAGCCGAACGACCGGCACGTACAGGTTTTCTAATTGCCCTACGGTGCTCGGTTGGGTCTGAGCCATAATGGCTTATATGTCTCGTAATTAGTGTAACTAATAAACTACTACATACACTAGACTGTCGCGACGTTGGGCGCCAGAAATGTTGCAGAAACTAATGCCGATACAACGAGAGCCAACATGTATTAAGAATAGTAGAGCTTATAGCTTTTATTATTGGTCTTGCTCGCGTGGGTAGAACCCACATTTAATACAGCTAACTAGATCTGCTTATATATATATATATATCAACAACTAGATTGAGAGGTCGTACTGAATATATAACTCTAAGATCTACATATAGCCTACATCTACATTCTCTCACAGATCTACAACAATGCATTTTTTAAAAAAATATTTTCCGTAAGGCAATTGCCCGTGTACGGTTTTTTCGTGCCATGGCTAATTTTAATTTACTCCGGCATTTACCTTGTTTAAATTGGAAACCATGCAAACCAATTTAAGGGTGGCCGGTCTGGGTCTCGAGCCCAGTCCTCCCGAATGCAAGGCAAAGGCTTTGCCACTAAGCCATCTTGCTCGGTGAATATATATATATATATATGTGCGCAATGTGTTGTGCCACCCCCGGACGCGGCCGGGCAGGTGGGTCAACTTAATAAGAGCCCCCCCCCCCCCCGCACAGCACATCTCGCCGCTACAAATTTATAAACTACTACTCTTTGTGCTCTCTAGTGCCAATATCGTCTGCTCGCATCTTGCGTACGTCGCTCTGAGTTCCGGTGTCGTCAGTGTATGTTCTAAGTCTATAGTACACTCTAACTAGCATTTTTAAGCATTTCTGTTTTATCTATAAATGGGGTGTTTCAAAATAATTATGTTTTTAAAATAACATGAAAACAGAAATGCTTTATATGTCTTATACATACATATTGTTTATTTCGCAAGAACTTTGCTTTTTTTTAAGATGATACATAATACAAATACAGTCGTCATTATATACAGTTCGAACACTTCAGCGACCGTCTTTTTTCTGGCTGACCCGGACAGCCAGCAGTTAACTTCCACAAGACTGCTTTCGCATTACTTTGCAAGATGGTCCCCACAAATACAAATGTGAAACGGTAAGGCTCGACCCCGTACATCTTGAAGCTAGTTCTTTTACTCCTAGGTCCCCGAGAATCAGTCTAGAGAGGACACGTATGGCTGCTGCAGAAGCTGTGCGATGTCGAGTGTTATAGGTCTTTACGTCTTGTTGAAAGGGCGACGTATTGTAACCGCAGTAGTCGTGCGTTCCTATAAGGGTGCGACATATAGCATGACGCAATCTATTACTGATGCTAATGGACGGCGCCAAGAGTCAATTGCTCGGTTGGTCCGCGGGAGGATTTTCATCGCTCTGCTGGGGGCTTCGGCAGCTTTTTTGTTAGCGCACATGGGGTGTCTCTATGAGAACCCTATCCAGGATCACATCCAGGTTTTTAAGCCATGGGCGTGGGCGTTACTGGATGCCCTTTCAGACGTAAATTTAGATCCTGGAGAGGGCGCTTCAGGCCGTTCAGAAGAATTGCTTCCGTTTTTTGTGAAACCAATTCGGTTCTTAGAAGTGTTATCGGTTATCTGCCGGGGCTCGGGGCTCGCTGTTCCTTCGAGCAGATTCTCATCACGGGCAGTAACGATCAGTGCAAGATCGTCTGCGTAAAAAACGGAATAATAATAATAAAATTCCGGGGCATGTGATCGGCTACGTACTCGATCGTAGGTTATATTCCACAGGGTTGGTCCCAATACGGGCTCTTGGAAGACCCGGCTGTGACTGCATAATGCTAGGATACGTCGTACTTTGGGAGACACGCCTTTATTTATTAGTGCATTGTCTATGGGGTTTAAACGCCTTTTTAGCCTCTAAGAGGATGGCCAGACAATGCGACCGGTTTGCTCTCAGCGCATTTCTCTGTGTTTCAGCTATGTTAGAACTTTAGTGATAACCGAATGAGCTCGGAAACCGTGCTGGCTTTCCGATACCGCCTCCCTGTCTTTCAGTTTTGTTGCTAGTCGTCCTTTGACAATGTGCTCAGCTGCTTTGGATAGGCAGGATAGCATACTATAGAGCGGTACACCGAGTATACATATATATATATATATATATATATATCCTTTGTTTTTCATAGAGATTTGTGCGTTAGTATCGGCCATGCCATTTAATATGAATTAAAGCATTGGCGAGGTGGTGACCTTGCTTATTTCTACAAGTCTTATGTGGGATACCAATTGTAGCGCTTTTTCCCCATAAACTCCCCAGGCCTTATTGTATTTATGCACGAAATAATGTTGATTTCTAGTATGCTAAGGGCATCGGCGATATTTGCATTTTCTCGCCCAGAGAGAGCACGTACGCTAAGAAGTCTCGCCAAAAATCGTTTATTACAATGAATACAGGCCTGTACAATATGTATATACGAGTGAATAAGAGACATTTTGTACATGCAAAAATCAATATCCAAATAAATCTGCCAACTATACACTTGTACTTGCAGTAGCAGTATGCTGAGTAGGAAAGGGGGTATCATACAGGGGCGGTTGTTACGAAAATAGGAGAACCGCCCTACGACATTGAAACAGGCACGCGGACAACAAACAGGCGATGGATGATGATCCGGTCCATTGAGAATTGACACCCATAGGCCGAGTAATGCCTATCTGCCAGAGGTAGAGTATGTGTCCCGTCGACATCGAGGGATCAAGGAAGGAAAGCGTCTGAGCGCGCAGGCGTGCATGTTCGCACATATTCCGCCCGCTCATTGATTGCTGATTTTGACAAACGCGGTCGGTCAAACCAATGCGCAGTCCGTTACAAGAGCTAGAAATAGACACATACCTGTATTAACACCTGACAAGGTATATAATATATATATATATATATATATATACACGATTGTATATAAGGTACTCGTATGCACTTCACTTTAAAACTAATTTTAGTTCAAATCCGCAAGCCTTAAGAACGATCGCTTCGAAAAGGTAAAACACATGCCGCCGCCGAATCCGCGTTTTCTAATATTGGTGCCGTAAGCTACCTCCACTCCATCTGTGTATCAGGACTACATATATATATATATATATATGTATATTCTTGTCGGGCCAGACAGCATACACACGCGGCTCGCCTGCCATCGTATGCATACTTTAAAAGTAGTACGGATTAGGTGGTACGTGACTATATTTACGGTAGCGAGGTAATGAGAAACCTGCCACTAATTAATGAATCAACTCTTTATAAGTAGGTCGCTGCCTAAACCCTTACGGCTAAGTCTGTTCCTACGGCTTCTGTAGGGACAGACTTAGGAGTACTAAAGAGACTCAGCTTACATGGACACGGTGCAGGACGTATATATATATATATATATACGGCGAGAACTCCTATTTCATTAATAATGTCGGCTTAAGCATAATTACGAGAAGTCAATGTATATATACGTATATATATATATATATATATATATATATTTGCAAAGTGACTATTTTTAGAAGCAACCTTGAGAATTATCTTCTTACTCCCAAACAAAGCTTTACTTCATAGCCCTGCAGAATGTTTGTTTTCTCTATATCACTGAAAACAAGTCGGTATTTTCGTTAGTAATCGACGCTGACCCATTTCTTCTCTTTCAGATTCTGTCCCAAAATGAGTAAATTACTTGAAAATTAAACTTCACCCATTGTTTGCTTTTCAGAAGCCCTCTGCAAAAAATTTGCCACATAGTACGCAAAAATTCCTTATGTTACCTACAAAACGAATGCTTAATGCAAAATTTACCTGCTAGATTGTAAGCGAGGTCTATAAAGATGTTCTCCTTAAACACAATTACAAGCCGTGAGTTCGATAACTTTCAAGTAGCTTTCGTGTGCTCGAACGCTGCGGAAGCTCTGAAAACGGCCAAAACACACCGTGATTTTTGTTGCGGCTGGCCCTGCAAATATTGAACGCGAGCGCATTCGGATTGTTAAATCACTGCGTCCATTGGAGCATACGGAATCTTTTCTCTGTAGCTCTATCAGACTGACGTATATTGGTGTTGGGTAACACGGTGGCGAAGCTGGCTGGAGGCGTTATATCATTATAAGGACGGTGGATAGTAAAGTAGATTTGCAACTTGTAGATCCGAACAACCACGCTAGGTTCTGCATAGCCGTTTTGAATTGTTGTTGCCGTTATATCCATCGTTGTTGTCACTCACACGATAACAAGGAGGACAATGTTGTTGTTGTCGTCGTCGTTGTCGGTGTCTTTGCTGAGTTACCATTTGCGACCTACACGGGTTGTCAGCCAAACAGTTAATCTTCCTTCGCTCCTTTTCTCTCTCTCTCTCTCTCTTTCTATTGCTCGCCCTCGTCTTTGCTGAAGTTCGCCTAGGTATCGTGAGGTTTGGAGGCTAACCGAACCGAATCCCCCAAAACCGGTAATACCACTAGCTGCGCTGGATTGCCGATCTCTTCTATTCAGCCCTGCAGCCTACCACAGCCACCGAAGCTATGAAGACTACCATCGCGCGTCGTTCATGCGCCCTAGCGCCCCTATGTACCTGCCCTTATATTGCCTCTACTACTTCTACTACACTTTTTCTCCTCTCCTATCAACACCGCAATAGGTCCGCGTTAAATTAGCAAATGACCTGCTGCCTTTGCGCATCTCCGTGCGTCCCTTCTTCCTGTGGATGGACAGATGCCGACGTCCCCGTAGAGCCATGAAACCGTCGTAGAGGCGACAGAGAGAAATAAAGCGAGTGAAAATATATATGTAAATATATATATATATATATATAGGGAGCGAGAGAAAGAAGTGTTTATATATATTATATATATATAGGGTGCGGGAGAGAGAGAGAGAAATATATATATATATATATATATATATATATATAGGGAGAGAGAGCGAGGAGAAATAAGTCGTATGTCTCACTGATTTCGCAATACACTATTGCAATAGCGACTCGGGACTACACTAGTACGAGTGGACGTCCCGGACACAGCGAGCAGCAGCAGCGGCTGCAGACGTCGCAGAAGGGAGACGACCGTACGAACGATAGAAACAGACGAACGCGGCGAGGAGAAGATTGGGTGGAGCAGAACCACTGCAACGCGACCAGATGATTGCAACCAGACACAACATCGTCCAAACAACGGAAGACGCCGGCACAGCACGCATCATCAGAGAGAGAGATGTGTTCTCCTGTCAGCATATCAGCATCAGGATCAACGTAGATATGGTGATCTCAGGAATCAGAAACGTGTACGAATATCTCTGCAACCTTGATTTGGCCCCCCTTTCTCTCTCGCGCCCACTCTCCCTGTATCTCTCTCTCTCTCTCTTGTACGACCTCAGTTGCCCTACAATTGCTTCCCGTTGTTCCCACCATCATCGTGTTTTTTCATCTGTTTTTATTTCAGCTTCCAGTCGGTCGTCAGAAGTTTTGTTTCGTCTTCTTCTCTTCTTGTTCTTCGTTGCGATTTTCTGCACCTTGTTTCTTGACGAAAAAAATCCTGTAGTTTTTATTTCGCTACAGTCCTGCTCGTTGCCAGCGCGATATAGCGGCTCCAACGTGAGGATTATTGGCAGGTTGTCTGTTTCGGCTGATTGACTGGATGACCAGCGTGGCTGTGTCTAGTTGTACATATTTGATTTTGATTTATTGTTGGCCTGGCATGTATACCTAAACACACATGTCACCCTTTTATATAATTGTATACGTGTGTGTATGTGCACACTCAAGGACCGGATAACGTGTCAAAACACACGTGTATCGATCTATCTAGCTATATCGCCAGTACTGTCTACGTTGGTGCATGACTGACCAGTACATTGTCAGCGAAAAAAAAATCACGCCTTGTACGAACCCGGGAGAAAATTCCAAGGAGGCTAGAGCCGACACAAAACCAAAGATCAAGCAAATCCGGTGCTTCGAGATAATTTTGTTGCATCCGATGCTGGTGGGTGTGGTGGTGATATCGCTGCAGTAACTGTTACCGCATCGCTTCGAGCAGTATATGGGTCGCCAATACGCACAACGCAGCTCACATATACAAAATATACACAGAGAAACATAACAAATAATTTTGACGAATAACCTTATCAGAGTATTCACAAATTAAGCCACTTCATTTAAGGGGGTGATAAAACTTGCCAAAAATTATTATTGGTAAAGGAACGGGAATTGGGAAAGGTCGAAATTTCTTATTTGGGAGTAAGGGTGAGATGATTACCATTTGTTATAATGATGTGGATAATCGGACGTCACGTCTTAAAAGGCGCTATTGCGGGTGAATTCATTGTTCGGTGGAGAAACCAGACATGCTATCGTGTTCGGCATAAAATTCTGCGATGATAGCTACAAGAAGGCAAATAGTCACATTGAGCGCAGTTTGCAAAAATGCTGTATATATAAGTTCTGTGATGACAGTTTTTTGCGCTCAACGTTCATATGACAAGCGAAAAAATGACCACTTTACATGGGTCATTAGGTGCCATGTAAAGTGGTCATTTTTGCGAGTGATTCATTTCGTGATATGACAACCATAAGCCGTTTTCTCCCGACTCCCGGTGTCGGACTCTTACAGGGTTCCATGCTAACAGAGTAGAGACGCCAACGGCTGCTTGGTACGGGCAATGAACAAAGAAACTCATATACCAGACTCCAGGGCATGGTACGGATGCAGCACGGGGAGCTCTCTTATATGTATGCCATCCGGGTGCGCGTTGGCCGTGGGCAGTTCCAGTCATAGATCGTTGGAATCCGGAAGGCAGAGTGGGATACTTATGCCCTCTGTCCCTCCGCGGAGTCAGACGATATTGATCACAACATCTATCGTTGTACTCCTCGTGTTCTGCCCCGTATTTCTCGCAGAAAAAGCGGTCTTCTTGGTCGCACTAGACATCGTCAGCGGCGGATTCCTCAGGGCTCTCCCGTCAGCGCAGGCTCGGCATCATGACTGGAGAACGCCTCATTCCGCAATGTGCCGCCTCTCAATTTTTTTTTTTTTTTTTTTTTTTAATATAAGTGCGTTTTATTAATACATGTGCGATGCCATAACTTCCTTTTCGTTTTCCGTAAGGCTAATGCCGTGTACGGTTTTGCACTGATACATCAAGCATCATTGTCAAAGGAAGGAATATTGTGTGTAGAACACGTAATTGGCGCGCCGATATGCGAAAACGCACTTTTAAACGCGTGTGGATAACTCGTGAAAAAGTGAGATGGCACTCTCCACCCATTAAGGATGCATCGAGGGGTCAAGGCCACCGACGGCACCGAATCTTTAGCACACCGAATTAAACGCGGTAATTCAAAAAGCTCTCAGAGAGAGGAATACCCAGCATGCTGGTCCCCCAAGCTGGAATTCGATGACGACCGACGGCAACGACTGTGTCACCATCCCGCCGTGGAATAAAGGCAAATGCCTGTCTTGGAACAGTTTCCTGCACAGGTCCACTGCACTGTTCTATTTGCGTAATTCGTCTAAGCGCTCGACAAGTCATGGTTACTACCCCTCTATGACTGGCCAAGCAAAATCAACGTTCTTTGCCTAACTAGCGTCGGTCAACTTCAGTTACTTGCATAAGCCGATATGCAACCATCCCATCAAAAAACACCCACAATAACACCCCTCTCATCGAGATAAAGATACAAACCGTACACAAGCGGCTGATGTACTTATCAATAAAATCATAAATAATGCCATGCTTCCCGTTAGTTTTTAAGAAAAGTAAGCGTTATAGGGTTTTTTTTCGCTGTGCTTAACTTTGGTAACGGTGTCATTAGAAGGCACATAGTATTCAAATATTTTATCTGTCGCTCATGAATAGTGTCAAATTCGTTATTCAAAATTCAACTGTATACATTTGTATACATTCAACATTTGTTTTTTAGAATTTCTTTTTAATCAAAACCGCGTATAATAAGCGTTTTCTTATATAGTAGTCTATCACAAAATAAATTAGGTCCAGAACCTTTCTTTGTTTAGACTACTATAGCCAAATGCAGCGGCATACTAGACTCATAGAAAATCCACACATATTCTTCCGCATATATTCCGATTTGGCTGAGAACAGCAGGTTTACCCATAATTAGCCTATTCTACAGCGTTTGCTCTCGTTACACTTTCCTGTTGCAGTCTCAGTATGATATGCAGACCATAGAGGTATGGCGCATTCGAAAAATATAGAAATTCGTTTGCGCTTAAATAAAAACTGAGCTTCGTTTGTCTCTATTATTTTGAAGAATGACAAATGGGTACGTAACGTCAAACCGAGGACGGCTCCCTGCCAACTGATGTTACGTCGCTAAGCTGTTTTCGTGACAAACAAGACCGTTTCTCATCTTTGGTAACGATACATTACGGGAATGCATTGACCTTTTGCACACATTTAAATGAATAATAATGCAAAAAAATTGTGCCTACAAATGGAACCTTATTTCGTAACTCTTATAATCAGAGCCACATTTAGGACATTCGGTATTTTGGTATCTGCCGTATTAGAGACGACTGTTTTGTATGCTCCTAAGATTGCTCTGGTTATGCAAATATTTGTATAATAATTTCTACCTTAATGGCACACCTCAAAGACATGTCGGCTGTAGAACGTAACTACATGTTACAATCGTCCGATTAAAACTCAATTTGCTTTGTCGGCCCCGCTAAATCATCACCCCGCACGCAAGTCTCGCAAGTAAAATTACTCGTCCTGTCCTACCTGAAAGAGCTTCTTTTTGCGGCATTTAAAAAACAACATAAAGTGTGCTGTTGCGAGACAACCAGTCCTCCTATACAGAAACTAAACACACTGTCGTTCCGTGAGAAAATTCTGCTTCCTCTGAAGGAGACGCGACACGGTTTCGTTTTGAAGACACTCGTTTAGAAGAGAATTCGTCAAAAATGAAGTTCTTTTCACGCCAAATACCTCAAAATCATAACCCTACGACCACCCACGTGTTCAAAGCTAACATGTTCAGCAAATGCGCATTTCATGACGATCATTTTGGTATATATATAAATATATATATATATATATATATATCCTCTAACCTTACAATTAAATATATAGTATATACATCGCGCTTGCTCTAGCATGTGGGCATCTACTGCACGAGGAGATTAATACATTATAGATGTGACCGCTTTGTGTTTTCGGTGCAGTTTAACTGTAAGTTCAAGAATGGCCCTATGGTATAGATGATGCAGCAATGAATGTCAAATGCACTGCAGCCGTTCTAACTAAAATATGCAGAGTCATTTACGATGTACGTTTAATCTAAGGCTGTTGAGCGCTTTAAAACTCTGTTGCCTGATGCCTTATTTTGAAATGACAGTTTAAATCACCGCTTATGATTACATTTGTATTTAAATTTGTCCAGATTACCACGCAGTTGCATATGTCATGTACCGTTTAATGCATGGTCTGTTCTGGTGGGCTATAAATAGATATACGATCGTATTCGATCAGTTCCAATATAATTAACTTGGCGTCGTTCGGATAAACCTTTGCATACTCCTTCGTTCGCACGCATATGCACACGCTCTATTTTAGTCTGCCCAAACACTGCAAATAGCCAATAAAACAAATGACGTGACCCACGTAGAAAAGAAACAACTATGTAGTCTATCCGCGTGGCCGCAAAATCAAAAAGCGTGAGACTGCATAGGCACAGACCGTGGTTCGATAAGGAGTCTCGGCAAATAAAGCAAGTCTTCTGTGTGTATAAACCCACAACGCCAACTGAACTCCTACAGCTGGCTAAACTTAAACGAATATTTGGATATACGAAGAAAGATGCATTAGGTTAATCCCGGCAAGCGTGCAGACCCACTGATGCGTCTTATAAGAAAGCCAATGCCTTCACCCTCACTAATAAATAAGAATAAGTGGGTAACCCACGTTACAAATCTGTTAACGGGCGACACCACATTACCAGATTAGTACTTAAGAGAAGAATTTTCTGGTTTCGAACTCAAAGCCGCAGTTATGTCGAATCAAAACGAAAAACCGACAGGACTTGATTGTATTCTCAAAGAACATTTAAGGTTAAACATCGACCTTATGTGCCTTGTTGTAACGAAATCATACAATGAATGCCTTCGGCAAGGTAGGATCCCTGATAATGGCGAAAAAGCAGCCTATATATATATATATATTTTTTTTTTTTTTACAGCCTATACCTAAGCGAAAGGATCGCTTATCGTTGGTTAATTATGCTCTTGTGTGGATGACAAAATGCCGGCATAACAACACAGTTTTTAAAAAAGTACCATCAACGTCAGATACAGGTGTATTTGCTTTAAACCACGTATCACACCGCTTTTCTAACACCAAAAAAAATTGCATACGCTGCTTTTACTGACTTTCAAATTTTTTTTTGATTGCCTCACAAAGGACCGTTTAATAGATGCGCCAGACACAAGGTTCAGCATAACGAGCGCACTTTTTAATTTTGTTCGAAATATTAGCGAATAATATAATTTGGGTAAAATCGGACTCGGAAGACTGGCATATTTAGTGCGCAACCTTAAAGTCCATTTTGCATTTTATGCCGACGACAAAAACTCGTAACTAGTTATAGTTTCATCTCAACGAAACTGTGAAGTGGTTTGAAGAAAACAGCTCAAGATCAACGCAGAAACGTCAAAGGTCTTACGCTGTAGCAAAGAAGGGTCCTACGCGAGCAAATACCATCCTTCAGCACTATATGGAGAGCCACACACATTAGTTAGCCACTTTGAGTATTTACGTATGACATTTATCTCTAGATTTTATTTTAGCAGATATATCAAGGAGATACAATTAAAAGCTATGTTTGCAATATTTTTATTAGAAAGTGCGCATGATGTGGATTTAAAGTCAGCTTTAATTAGTTTAAAATCAAAGTACTCTCTGTAGCTATTTTAAATTTCAAATTTGAGGTTTATTCACTAAACTGCAATATAACAATGCTTAAGTTCTCGCAAACAAAAATAGGTAAAATGTGTAAAAGCACCTGCGTTTTCTATTTCATACTTCAAGATGTCTCATTCCATGCGAAATTAACAACTAGAGTCGATATAAATTCTCCCGTTCACAGGATAAGACACATCCTATTGATATGTAGCTAGTTTTGACTAGATTTTGTATCCGTGACCGATGTTTTTTTCTTCAAGCTAAAATAATTAGACTGAGTACCCGAATTTCCTTGGGAATTTCGGTCCGGATAGTTGGCAGAGTGTACGCGAGAACATGACTGGTGGACTCCTGTAGGGCTACCGGTTTCACAAATTCTGTTGCACGATGACTTGTACGTCTAACAGCAGCTCTTATAGGGAAAGCACAAACATCTTAAACGCCTAAGCCAATTGTTACTTTGTATATATTTCTTACTTAAATATACCCCTATTTTGAATCCCCTAAATAAAGATATCATAACTAAAATTGGCACGAATAGCATTTTGTAAACAATAGGAGTAGCTACCTAGACGGGGCCAAGCTCTTGGCCTATGCGGATGACTTAGCCCTGAAGTTAATCAAAATTATAGACATAAACGGTTCTGACCCCTGCGGCGTCCCGACGTTTACCCTTTCTAAAGACAATTCAAAACAACCTACCTTTACTGACTGCTGTCTCTCTGCTACGTATGATTTAAACCAATACAGAACTAAGAATTTCGAGCATATTTAAACAACGAATGATTTAGGCAGTTGAAGGTGGCAGGAACACCCATAAAGACACTGAGGCTGAGTTGGTTGTTTTGGAAAGAATTCGCGACCCCCTGATAGAGGTGAGCGAAGACAACTTCAATTGAGCATGCTTTAAAATTCAAACTGGTTCCTCGAAAATAAACCGATCGAACTAACCCGTTCTGTACTTTCTCCAACGTACCCATTGGAAAAGAGAACGACAGATCTCTCTCGATCCTACCGTACGAAATGGTTGTTTAGTTCCGTTCCGACCTCCATTGCCCCAGTCAGAACCCCAAAACTGATTTCCAGAGTACCGGGAAGTTCCACCGCCCCCCTGGCTCCACAAACCGTTAATAAATAACTTCCATAAAAAATTACTTTGGCCTTAAAACGACGTTCACACTTTTAGCGTAGGAAGCCACAATAATAAGCAGACTTTGACAACTAAGTAATAAGCAACTCTAACAATAAAGTTTGTTAACACTCTGCCAAAGACGTCCCAACTCCGCAGATTTTTTTTTATGATTTTTTAAATTGCCGGCAGAATTTGTTCAAGCAAATTCCTGAAGGCTTCAAGAGCTTCATCTGTGTCATCAGCGTCATACATCTTTAACCAGCTTAAATTGGCAACTCTGTCAAGAAACAAACTGACACTTTCCTGACCGTGTATCCTTACTAAGCCTGAGCGAGCAGGTAGGGCTTCTGTAGCCGGAGAACACATTCCATATAAGAACACTGCTACAGGGTGGTGTCCGAGAATACTCTAGTGCAACACACAACCGGGCAGATCCAGGAAATGCTTGCAATTTCTAATAGCAATATGGTCAATACAGGTACCGGAAGCACGACGAGTCACTTGCTTGACGACATGAAAGATGCTCCTAGCTAGGAAAAATAATGTATAGCTTTCATTGTCTGTATTAGCCAGCAAGTTTAGGTTCAAATCACCTATTACTATACATGGCAGAGCTAAATTGGAAGTACCTTTTCCAAGAAATCCAGGACCCCTTATGCGTGACACGATAGAATGCATACCGATAATAAATAAATTAATGTATGCATTATTTATTAACCAGTGTTTGGTTTATACACATACGTGCTACAGCTTCCTTACACCACCTTCGTCGGCGAGATCGCTCGTGTGCACTGTTAGATATAATAAAGATCACACGATTATCCGCATAGCCTGCATTTGCACTCGATCAATATTTCATGCAACTAGTTTCGTATACTTATCTTCATATAAAATCAATTTTGCAGACCCGGTAACGACGAACAACATGTATCGCTCTAGTTTCATGAAAATGCCAATTTACTACCGCAAATATATATTCCCACTCAGCAAGGCGATTCTCGAAGCCCGCCTTTGTCATCGATAAGGCGTAGGTAGGTTGATCTGAGATTCTCTACAAAGAGTGGTGTCGAGGCCAACAGATAGGCAAGCCGGTCGCGGCTAGTGCGGTGGACTACTAGCACTCGTTTTAGAAAGCTGGCTTTGATTTTGTCAAGTAATCCAGATTCGCGTTCGATAGGTGGTGTCATATGACATGTATACCGTAAGCAGCAGTCGGTGCAATCTGTAGATTAAAAAGTTTTTTTTGGACATGAAAAATAATTTATTAAGGACAAGTGGAGCGACAATTGTCTCCCGAAAACGTGTGCACTAGGAATATTGCCAGATTTTGATACATTTATCACAGTGTTAAAGTCAGCAAACTTTTGTGATATAAGCGATTGCTGCAGGTGAAATCGATCCCGGAAGTAGAAGACAAGGTTATCAGCGTACATAAGTGTACCAACTTGCGATTGTCGACGCTGGATTTTGTTCAGCTTATCGCTCACCAATATTGAAAACAGGAGCAGGCTAAAATTATCGTCTTGTGCTACTTTTATAGTTTGATTTATTGCGGTGTGTTTAGTTAACACCGTCGTCGAAGATTACAGACCCCTACTGGAGCATAGCTACTAATAATTTGAGTTTTACCGCTGGAACACCACATAGCGCTAATTTATCTAGGATTATTGTTCGTAACGCTGTATCGAAAGCCGCCTTAAAGTCTTCAAAAACAGCAAAGAGAAAGTTACGTTTAACTTGGAGGGCCATTTAAATGCTAGTGAGAAGAACAGCGCAAGCCGGCATTTGCATTCTTGGGCACACCAGCTGGTTTCGGAGGTTTGCTTGGTTGAGGACGCACGCTGTGCAGCATAACATTTTGAACTTGTGTTGCATACACTTCGAGATTAAGGGGTTAGGATGTGACGGCGTGGTCTAGTGGGGGACTAGTGCGCTAGTCATGGTTATCATCTACCGGGGTGTCGCCGCTTCGATCTTTGTTGTGAATCGAATTTTCTTTGAGCGATGCTCATTGAGAATAGTTAATAAACCATACCGCTGAGAGTCAGCGGCCATGCTGACACAAGGGCTGCTGGGGGGAACCCTAGATATCGTAACATGTCCGGCCCTCGGTGCATTGAAGATATACCACACGGTGAGTTCCAAGCCCGTAGGGGACGGAGGATGGTCTAGAGTTAAAAACAACCTCCTTAAAAGAATGTTTTTAATTCCAGTAGTTGCTATTGTTATCATTATTACTGCTGTTATTACGAATGCGTGTGTATAGATCGCACAGGGGGGTACGTTGAACTACATTTGATGCACAATGTTAAAAAGGGGCGCTTACAGAGTACTGGTGTCGTAGGTGTACACAGAGTGCTGTTTCAGATTTTGCTGTTGAAAATTCGCTTTATAATTGCGAAACAATTGGTAGATGACAACCATGCTTACTAGTGCACAAGCCATCAGCCTAAATCAGGGTAGCAACGCACTTTGCTGACGGAACATTTAAGACATGCATACCCACATATACATACAACGACAGACATCCAAAAGCACAAAACGTTGACCTCCGAGTTTAGTTAACTAACTTCCTCAAAGTCGGGTGGATGAAACGAAAATCAAACAAAAAAATATACACGTACTTATATACAAGTACACATCGGTCTGAACATCTATGCGGAACTTGTCCACCTTAAACTGTGTGATCTTATTGTTATATATAAACGTGGACATACCCCCCCCTCAGTAGTTTGTAGTAATGCTAACAGCACTTCCCTGCTGGGGGGGGAAGGAGGACATGACTGGTTTTTAGTGGGTTGGAGCCCCACACTACCGGCCCACACTTGCAGGACAATCCTGCCGTGGTGCCCGCGTGTGCAATCCGCATTTCCCAGTTAGTCCTCTAAAAAAAAAAAAAAAAAATATATAAACGTGGATTAACGGTGCACATTAAAATATCTGTTGGCGCTTTACTGCTAAGCAGTTATTTACGATTTATTGCTAAACTATAGCTAGTTTGATTCTTGGACACTAAGTTAATAAACGATCTAAATTACATAACACACACCTAGTCACATCTTACGTCGACATTACAACCTATTTCTACGCACGGGCTTACAATAACGTTAGTATACGCTCAGGCCTCGTCAACAGGAAAGTTGCCGTCGGGATCAACGGTCGCCAATATGCGTTCACTAACGGAGTACGTAGTAGTAGTGGTAGTAGTAGTGATCCGTTCGTGTACTTTAGTGGGCAGACTTAGGCGCTGGGTAGATGCAGCATTGCAAAGGCGTACTTGCAATGCTCTATTGAAGCGCTGGACAAGTTGACTGAGTCTAAGAAGCCACACCTCAACGTGGACCCAACAACGGGCCAACGGCGCACGAAGGGAGAACCGTGACAACAAAAAACTGCGACATTCTGTCTTGCAGTCTCACTGTGTGGCATTCTCGAATAGTGAGTGCCCGATCGTTATGTGCAGGCCTGGTTAGTTTTGTTCGGTCTGCTGGCCGACGGGAAGCACGCAACTCTTAATTGAGCTTGACAGGTTTACGTGTCGGTTTATTCGGCCATCCGCATCAGGAATGGCATCGCATCAGGAATGGTGTCGATTGCAATAACCGATGTCGATTGCATCAAGTATTGATGATCATATATCTGAATGTGTCTGGCCATTCTACTATGAGGCTGAACTTGAACACATTTTGTTTCATGCTATGCGCCAGTGTATGCGTAACTAGCGATACGTGTCACTGATACAGCGTCGACCGGTTAGCCCACTTTTCGATGCGCATCACTAAAACATGCATGTAAAACGCTTTGCCGCCACGGAAAATTGAGAAATCACGCCAACTCAAAATTCGAGTTTCGAAGTGCATTTAGTTCTTCCTTTGGAGTTCATTCGCACTAGGATTATTGAGCTGTCCATCGATTGTATAAACAACCTTGACTGATTATATATATATATATATATATATATATATATAAACAACCTTGACTGATTATATATATATATATATATATATATATGCTTTTTAGAGGGGACAATGATTTTTACGCACACCTACCTATTTTAACATTGCGTGGGGCTCCAGGAAGAACTACTCATTAAACCCCTTGCTGTGACCTCATCTTTTCTGCTTTTAGGCTATGCGAAGAGCAATATAGCTTTCAGAGCAACGTCCTATTGGCCCATAATAACATTAATGCAGCTTGTATCGCCCGTTGGGCTGGCAGGTCATTTAGAAAAGTGTCTGCAAACGGCCTTCAGGTAAGAGGGGCTGTAGGCCCACTTGGGCAGTTAGAGACGCTGACTATCGAACGCCGTTTACTCTTGCTACGTGCATACAGGAAGGTGTGTCCTGCGTCGACGTACTCGCCACTGTTATATTGCAGGCACTCTGGGGAAGTGTCTTTCTCTATCGCCATCGTTAGGGCTGAATGATGACATATCCTACGAAGAGCTGCACTAGAGTGTACAAGAGGAAGCTGGGTTAATGGTCGTACCAAATATGAGGTATGAGGAACCTAGTCCAGTGCCAGTAAATTGATCAGGCTCAATCTTAGCCCATAGCTGATTGCATACTGCCAGTGATCGGTCCCGTGCTTTCGTCAGCTCAAGAGGCGGGCTTACCTTGTACCCTATTAGCTCTATAGCCTTGAGGTCCCAACGAATTTGTCTGGCAGTAGTTAAATTGCAGCCGTTCCTGCCGTCCGGTGAGCTTGCGAGATATACGAAGGATCTGCCTCTTGTCCAACAGGGGCCGGTAAGTGGCAGGAGTAACTATTCGCTTGTAGAACTCCGTCGCACATAGTACAGTGGTATGTATTTAATTCCGCAATCGTCTTGGCCGCCTTGGTCGTTACTGGTGTGTTTGATATTGATACGAAGGGTTATTAGGTGTTCCGTATTTCTTGAAACTTGCTTCTCTGGCATGAATAAGCGAATGTTTTTGCCGAGCACGCCAAACGAATTAGCCAACTCTCACTCTCATGTATATATATATATATATATATATATATATATATGGTGTTCAAAACGTATCGCGACTTTTGTGTTTTTTCAAAAATTATTCATTTATTCATGAATATCTATTTTGTCCCCTTCAAAGTAATCCCCATGAGATATTATACACTTGTGCCAACGGTTTTTCCAATCTTCGAAGCACTTCAAAAAACCATTTTTTTTAACCTTGTTCAGCTCCTCCTTCGATGCCGTCTTTATCTCGTCAAGCGTAGCGTAACGTCGTCCTTTCATGGGCCTCTTCAGTTTAAGGAACAAGAAAAAGTCACAGGGAGCCAGATCTGGGGAATACGGTGGCTGCGGCATCATTAGTGTGTTGTTTTTGGCCAAAAACTCGCGCACAAGCAACGATGTGTGAGCAGGGGCGTTATCGTGGTGCAAAAGCCAATTTTTGTTCTTCCACAAATCCGGGCGTTTCTGGCGGATTGCTTCGCGCAAATTGCGCATAACTTGCAGGTAATATTCCTTATTGACCGTTCTACCCTGTGGCAAGAACTCATGATGCACCACGCCCCTGCAATCGAAGAAAACTGTCAGCAAAACTTTCACATTCGACCGAACTTGGCGCGCTTTTTTCGGTCTTGGTTCGTGCGGCAGCTTCCATTGAGATGATTGAGCTTTGGTTTCCACGTCATAACCATAAACCCACGATTTGTCACCAGTTATGGCCCTCTGGAGCAAATTTGGGTCGTCGCGAACAGAGTCCAACATCTCATTAGCAATGTTCATGCGATGCTGTTTTTGGTCGCAATTGAGCAATTTTGGTACGAATTTCGCGGCGACCCGTCTCATGCCCAAATCGTTGATAAAAATCGAATGGCACGAGCCAATCGATATGTTTAGGTCCTCAGCAACTTCTCTAACGGTGATTCGACGATTGGCCAATACCATTTTCTCCACTTCATTAATTTTTTCGTCTGTTGTTGAAGTGCTCGGGCGTCCGGCACGCTCTTCGTCGTTCACATCTTCTCGGCCTTCTGAGAACATTTTGTACCACCGATAAACGTTGCTTCGGTCCAAGGTAGCTTCTCCGTATGCCACAGTCAACATTCGGAATGCATCCGCGCACTTAATTTCGTTTTTCACACAAAATTTTATACAGGTTCTTTGATCCATTTTTTTGAATAGGTAAAAATCGAAGACGATCCAAAACACGTGCAAGCAAAGCAGCTGTCAACAATTAAGTGAACATTCAAAATGGCCGAGCTTGTCGGCATAAGTGAGAGACATGAGTACCAACATAACGCCACAAAAAATCAAAATTCGAATATACGTAACTTCATGAAAATTCAAAAGTCGCGATACGTTTTGAACACACCGTATATATATATATATATATATATACAGGTAGTTCAACAAGTTCTTAAAATGAGCTTTTCAGAATTCGAATTTTGGCGCGCTTTCACCGCTATTGGAAACGGCAACTTTTCGAATGCTAGCAGTCAAAATATTATGGTGATTGGCCGTTGCGATTTCGTTTGATCGCTTTTCCCGTGCAACGTATCGGCGTGATTTTGAAAAATGGAGAAAAAAGAGTTTCGAGTGGTTATCAAGCATTTTTATTTCAAAGGTTGGAATGCGACCTAAGTGAAAACTGAGTTAGACGAGGTGTACGGACTCTGCGCCATGTTTTGCCACTGTTTCCAACTGGATTAATGAGTTAAAAAGAGGTCGCAGGAGCACCGAGGATGAACTACGTTCAGGACGCCCAAAAACGGCAACTGATGAGGAAAACGTGGAAAAAGTGCGGAAAATCGTTGCCGCAGATAAGCGAGTGAACATTAGGGAGATAGCGGAGGCCTTGGGGATCAGTTTTTGTAGAGTGCATTTCATCCTGTACGAAAACTTGCAGATGAAAAAGCTCAGAGCAAAATGGGTGCCGCATTTGCTCAACCAAGGCCAAAAAGACGCGCGTGTTTCCGCTTCACAGCGAAATTTGGCCAAGATGTCGAAAAATCCGTCGGATTTTTGGCGCAGATTCGTGACCGTCGATGAAAGCTGGGTCCATCACTACACTCCCGAGACCCAAGAAGCATCTCGTCAATGGTGTGCACCTGGTGAAGGACCTCCGAAGAGGGTGCGGACAACGGCATCGGCCGGAAAGATGATGGCTACGGTTTTTTGGGACCAACGTGGAATAATTCTGGTCGACTACCTTGAGAGCGGTAAAACGATCACGGGAGAATATTATGCAAGACTGTTGGACTGCCTGAAGCAAGAACTCATCGTGAAACGGCCCGCTTTGCAGAAGAAGGTTGTCCTGTTTCACCAGGACAATGCTCCCGCACACAAGTCGCGGCAAGCAACGGCAAAACTGGCCCAACTGAGGTTCGAACTTATTGAACAACCTTCCTATTCTCCAGACCTGGCCCCCTCTGATTATTTCCTCTTCGGACATTTGAAGAATAGTCTGGGTGGAAAGCGTTTTTCCAGCAATGAAGAGGTTAAGGCTGCTGTCAATGCCTATTTTCAGTCTAAAGACGCGGAATTCTACTCAAGAGGTATAAATGCTCTGAAATCTCGGTGGGAAAAGTGTATTGAGCTTCTCGGGGAGTATATCGAATAAGAAAAAATTAAAAACAAGATTTGGAAAATTCTTGGTTTTCATTCTAAGAACTTGTTGAACTACCTGTATATATATATATATATATATATATATATATATATATATTCACATACATAATTCAATAAATACTATAATAATTTGTGTGAATATATATATATATATATATATTCACATACATAATTCAATAAATACTATAATAATTTGTGTGAATATATATATATATATATATATATATATATACTAGTTGCACCGCATGCCAAGTGCTATCATATGCCCGCTTTGAAAACCATGACCCTGCGGGATCGTCGTACGGATCCTGTAAGGGTTTTTTCGTTTTACCCTCCTTTGCTCATCCGTCGCGCCCCCGGTTATCCTGTTTTCCGCCCAGCCAGCCCAAGCTGTTGATCCCCTTTGGGACAGGTGCCCCTATCAGCCTATTGTTGGCAGTAGCTGAATTAAGCCTACTGTTCATGCCAGCCGACGGGTGTTTGTGTCTAGGCCCTTCTTCTACTATTTGCCATTCAGTAGAATGGCAAATAGTCTTCGCCGTCCACGTTGTATTTCTTCGTGCAACATCTGCGCCAACCAGACGGCACCTTGTACGTTCGAAAGACAGCTGCCAACTACACCGGACACGCAACGGCGCTAGCGGGAATTGAGACTACTTAGCGTCTCTCCAAACGTAGAGAAGTTTCCGTTATGCTACGTACGAGCCAGCATATGGGTGCCTTCTGGCCCTCTAGTCACTGGCTTGGTTGCTTGCGTCGACACGCTCAAACATGTTTTTTCCCGCTATTTCTTCTCCTCTTCCTACCTCCTCTGTCATGTCCACAAAGCCCCCCCCCCGCCCCCCTGCTATCCTGTTATACTGAATCTTGTTTCTATGTCTGTTATACTGAATCATATTTATATGTCTGTTGACGGTGTGCTAAGTGTACGAATTTCTAGCTAATAAACAATAGTTTTGGGTGGGCGGGCGTACTCCACTAAAGAACCTGCTGTTCTCCACCAGCGCACCCAATTCGCCTACGGATCCGAGCGGCAGGCGAATGACTTTCCAGTAAGCAGTAGTTGTGTGTTACAGTTATGGGACATTGCATAATAGAAAGTCATCATACAATGTGCAGCTTTTTTAAAGTTTGAATTGTACGCCCCCATGCGAAATTGTCGATAAGCAAGGGTTTTGAAAACTACAGTTTAATAGGAATTGTGAAACTATACAAGGAAAAGTCTAGCCATTGTACGTCAAGTCAAAATCAAGCGGACGGCTCATGACGTCCACATCAAGCCATTTTCACTTCGCACCACCTTGCCGGACCGTTTGCGTCAATCAACTGTATATTTCTCCCTTGTGGTCATTCAAGAGTTTTGTCCCGTTTGGACTTGCCGGCGGCTAAAACTCCAATAGTAGGGCCTTTTTGTTTTAGAACTGATGAAAAGAAACTTGAGTTCAAACCTGAAATGTTAGCCACTAGAAAGTACGGTTGACCTATTCTAAAATAGTTTATTAGAGAACTACTAGCTAGCTAGAGCGCTTAAGGAGAGAGCACTTCAGTTATCAAAGAGACCTCGACAAACTCCAACCGGGGTATTAAGTAACACGAAAAGCAGACCGCTTTGACAGTAGGAGACCATAATAGATTTGAATGAACTACTACAAGCAAACCTTACCGAGTGAACGTGTATTAGAAAAATGTAACTACAAAATAATGAATATAAAAGATTATCCAGTTGTCCGACAGGACGGGCAACCAATTTGCGTAATAACTAAAGCGCGCTTTACGCACCACACATATGGCAAGAAAAATACACAAGTAAAAGAGTGGAACGAAATAAAAGCATGTAGCTTATTACTTGTTCAGTGACCTATATCTATGTTTATGTTTTGCTGCTTATTGAACATTATTGGTAGAATAATAAAATTATTACGAAATGCGTAGATCAAACACTTCAACTAAAGTTGCATGTTTATGCTTCAAAATTACAAATGTCAAGTTGGAACGAATCTTATCGGTTTTAACAACGGCGGCTTTCTTACTCGTGCCATAACGGCCTCTTCACACTGCCAGGGACAATAGGTGTCTTAAATAATCGACTTGGCACCGGTACCCGTCACTGCCTCCATTCTACTCTTCAGGTCCCGGATAAATCTGGCCGTTCCACCGCGGATAGGCGCTAGCCCATTGTTGCCTGCTATCTCATATTGGCACGCAATGATAGCTCTCCCCGATATCTGCGTATTTAGGCTATTTCTTTGTCCCTTAGCATGCCTCGCTACCCATCAGCCCCATGCTTAACAGAGATATGACCTAGATAGGAGAAGGCCGCAGTGCAGGACACTGTAGCATCACATGCGAGGCACTTGCCATGCAACCACAATGAAGAGTCACACCATCAGGTGTGTTGTTTGGATTAAGGCCTCCGAAGATACCAACGAATGCACGGCGGGGCGTATGTTGACCTCCGCCAACTTGCGCTCAGCATGTCTCACACGGTCGTGTTTTTTGCTTGTTTTTTTTTATCTGTATATGCACAGTTGATAAGGTAAACCTCAAAATTAGGTTGTAGATTTAGAGGGTTACTTTTGACAGCTTGGTATACTGATTGAGCTTAAGTGATTAGCTCTCCGGCTCGAAATTGTTCGCATCAATGTTTAATCCATGATGCAAAATCTTTGTTTCTATTTTATAAATAATGGTTTCTATATCGGCAAGCACTGTTGTGAACTTTTAACGCAAAGTTTGTCGATAAATATCGGTGTTATTCGCAATAGTTTAAAGTGCTGGCATGCTTGGGCTAGCAGCGGTAAAAGAGGATTTGTATCTGGCATAAAATCGAGCGAAATGCTACGTCGACCACAAGTCGGGGTCTGGGCCTCCCGCGATCTGCATGCCCTAATCGTCCACATTGATCGCATATGTACGGACACTAGGTAAACAGTGGAGTTTACTATTGCTCTTGATTGCTATGGTGTACAGGATGAAGTATCGGCTGACTGGCTATACTGATTTTTTTTTAGTCATTCGAATAGCAGGCCTCTAACCAGAATTTATAAGCATCCGTTGATCGTCTTTGGCCTTTCATGTTCTTTGGCATTTTTTAGCAAATGATGTCTGGACTCGTCCATCTGTACTTGGTTTATTTTAATGCTAGTCCGTTTATGTCTGATAGACGACGGAAGGCAACATACAACGCTTTTTCTATCGTTATCCATAATAGGCATAGTGGAAACTTCTGCAGATAGTTGCATTCGTCAGATACTGTTGTTGGTGGAAATTATTCATATTCTACATTGGCAAATCTCAAAAAAAATTGCGTCGAAAGTAAATAAGTCATGCTGAGATAAAATACGCGGTTGACCCGCAACCTAGTGCCAGAGTCGTGTGCCATCTCCTCTACTCCATAGCGTGCATAATGCGGTTTTCTAGCAAGGGCGCCCGTGTACGTGCTACTCCAATTGACACTCTACTGGGCATTTAGATAAAGCGCGTTCTCGAATGTGTTTGTTCTCGTTAGGTTCACCTTGTATTCTTTGTGGATGACTTTCTCCTTTCCCCACGTACAGACGCACACGCATCTCTAAGTCGTAGTTCGATTGGCGGTCGACGTGCTGTATCGATGGCACGGAACGTATACCAGAGAGAGAGAGAGAGAGAGAGTAAGATGATGATGAACACGGAGAGCGGGATCAGACCCAGTGTATACAGATGAACCTTGCAACGATAACAACAACAATGACGACGGCGACAAAGATGGTGTGATTCTCACCACTAACACCGCCACCACCATCACCAAAAGAAGCAGCAGCAGCAGCAACGACAACAACAACAACGACAACGATGATATGAACTTAATTATACCAACTGCTGTAGCTCAGAAACGCAGCTTTAAACGCAGCTCAAATCACTACTACTACTACTACCACCACCACCACCTACTTGGAATCGGACGTGGAAAGACAAGGCGGGAAACGATTCGTTGTTTGAGATGGCTCGCAGTATGCGCACTCAAACCGTACGACGAGCCGCGATTTGGGAGAGTAAAAATCGATAAAGGTCTGGCTGGCGGAGTCCCTAGTGGTCGCTGCCCACACAGTTCGCCGAACCCGGCCGCGTAGGGACGCGCAGCTCGTATATTCCGTGAGGTCCTTTACGTCGGTGCGCCAACGGACACTTCGCGAGACGGAGATTCGCAGTCGCGTGCTATTCAATGTGGGCCGCTACCGCAGCGACAACAAACGACCAGAGAAATCAGACTGGACAGACAGATATACAAATCTGCGGAGAAATAGGGGACACAAATCGTAGGATGTAAGGAGAGGAACAGGAGAGCTAGCGAGAGGGAGGGAGAGAGAGAGAGAGAGGTTTCTTCTTGGGTGAAAGAGATACCCCTTCGAAGCAACCCTCCGAGATAGCTTGCCTCTGGTGTGAAAGGGGAAGATATGCGATTCCGAGCACACGAAAATGTCCATGCCCTCATAGCCCCTTGCGCCGTGGTCATTTTTCAGCTGCACCCTCATCGCATCTGCCCAAGCAGCGCCCAGTAGCAGCGGCGGCAGCAGCAGCAGCATCAACATCATCATCATCATCATCATCGTCAGCAATAGAATGTACACAGAAAGGCAGTAAAAGCGGGCGGTTAGGTTCATATTATGTGTGGGTGTGGGGGCTGGCTGCTTGTGGATTAGAGAACAAAGGGTCGATGCTAGTGCCCCCATTGAGTGGATGAACTGAACGTTCACGCGGAACACCCGTCATTCTGCTTCCGACGACTGTCGCCCGCGCTGTCGCCCGTGTCGCCGAGCTCGACTGATTGTCTGATCTCCCCTTGTCTCTCGTCCGCTCTTTCTCTATCTTTATCTTTCTCTCTCTATCTGGCTGGTAGTCTAACTGGCTGATTTTCCGGCCAACGGCGCCAACGTCGCTCGTCCCAGTCTCGGCCGCCACTGAACAACACGTCGACAACAACAACAACAGCAACAACAATACCACTTACTGTAGTAGTAGTCATAGTAACAGTTGTAGTAGCAGAGACATTGTAGTAATGCTAGGAGGTGTTGTAGTAGAGCGGTAGTAGTAATAGTATTAGTAGTAGACAAGAGCACTTCCCCGCAATACACAGTCATCCAGGCATTTATGGCCAGCCGACTACAGAGAGTCGAGAACGACGACGACAACAACAACAACGACAACAACAACAGCAACAGCAGCAGCAGCAACAACAACAGCAGCAACAACAACGACAACAAATACGAGGGGTGCGGCGGTGACGGCGGCTGCAAGGGGAACGCCAACGCTGCTCCCCAAACGAAGCCCTTCCGTCGGCCATCACTTTCGGGAACGGAGGCGTCGCGGCCTCGTCGGGCCTGAACGGAGGGCAGACGACAACGACGACGACGACGATGATGATCGTCAAGTGTCAGCCATGCGGGAACGACGGCTGGCAACTCGCCTGTCGGACTGTCGGGGTAGTACATACAAACTTTCATTTTCCACGGATCATGTTGGCGATACCAAGCGTGTGATACGATGCGCAAACGAGCGGGAAAGCAGAAAATGAAACGATGGGTGGCGCCCCAGCATTGGCCGTTTCGCGTTGGCCAGATATCGCTCGGGGGACGGTAAGCGGATGGTCAACGATTGTTGTAATGACACCAGCGACAACGTCAGCAGTAGCGGCAGGCAGCAACAGCGGCACCAGGACCAGTAACAACACCGGCTAGCGTAGTGAGGTCAGTCTCAAACACACACAGTAAAATAAACCTCACTTAGGACCGAGACTAGGCTATTTAATGCGGATTGGCTACTGGTAGCTAGCTGCATTTCTTTGACATTTAACATCTGCAATAGATGTTAAAGGGGAAATATATATTTAACTCGAAGGAATACCTAAAGTAAAGTAAAGTTTTCGGGCTGATTATTAGCCAAGATTTAACGTCCACGGGACTGCTTTTCGCGCATTGCTTCATAAACGGGCCCCTATAAATTTAAATGTGGAACCGTGGGGCCTCAAACCTGCGCACCTATGTGTCTCCTCCCGCGCACCTATGGGTTGCAAAGCGCAGACGAATGCACCACGCCACCGGGCTCGACCGAATGAATACCTAGCATGCGGAAACCTAGACTAGGACTCCATGACGACAAAAGCTCCTACGGTGTCACCATTTTGCCGTGGAAAAGACAAATGTCTGGTTTGGGATGCTGATAGTATTCTGCACAGCCGCACCGTCCTTATTTATGCCACAGCGCCGCACTTGGTCACCAATGCACAGAAAAAGAAAAGTGGCGTAATACACAGAGTAAAGCCTAATATAATTTAGTGCCAATTGCAATAGAGACAATGGGCCCGGTCAGCAGAAGTACATGGAAATTTATAAAATGCCTAGGTGATCGAATAAAGCAAGCACCGGGGATATACGCGAAGACGAGTCTCTGGGGCAGCTGCTTTCACTGGCAGTTTGCAGAGGAAATGCCGCGTCGATATTAGGTACGATAGGCTAGGGACAGCTAGATGGAAACCATGAACTAACGAGGATACACATTTACACCTCACAATTGTATTGTTTTATAATAATAATAATAATATTTAACTCGAACTTTCCAAGTAACTGACTTGATTGTCATATGCTCTTATAATGTGCTAACATTACATGATAAAAAGCAACAGAGACGTTTATACAATATGGTAAGACGAAGAGAAGTCACTCAAGCTTAAGTTAGTTATTCACATTTCCCCGTAACCATACAATTAAATGACAGGGTTACAACCACCTAGATAACTTTGATATTTTCAAAAAGATTGTCTAAACTAGTTAGAATTTCAGTTGCAGTTATTTGGGGCACTTCAACCTGAGGAGTTTCTTTGTACTCGGAGCAGCAATCTGATACGTATAGCTACTTAAGGCTGCTAAACCGGATAGCAGTTAGTGTGTCTGGAAAGAACAAGTAGTTTGTGCAGACGAATATAGAGCCCAGGGGCGGTTAGGCTAAACAACGGAAAATAGTACGAATCATTTGCAGTCAACGACATAGGTAACGTGGTGACAGAAATCAAGGTCAGACAAAACATGCTTCCGAATCGCGTATGCGAGTAGAAGACGATAAGATAGTTTCATTCGTTTTGTAGTGAAAGTTAAGTACTACTTATTATTAATATAAGTATCTATTTGCTGAAAAGAGCCTGATATTTTCAAGCCATCCGCGGATGATGCCGTCGACCCCTGATTATAACAGCAATAGGTAGCAATCTTTAAAAAAAATCTCTTTTTTTTAAGATTGCTACTTATTGCTGTTATAATCAGGTAGCAATCTTAAGCAAGTAGTAAGTAGCAATCTTTAAACAAAATCTCTTTTTTTTCTTGAAATGCACGATGTAATACCACAACAACAGCATGGCTTTCGTCGTGGCCATTAGACACAGACGGCATGTTCTCTATTGCTTCAAGAAGAGTGAAAATCTCAACCGGCGTTAAGCATCTGCCACTATATGCCGTACTCGTAGACTACAAATTGGCTCTTGACACAGCACCGCAGCAAATCGTGATCTACAAGCTGGCCGCTGCTTAAGTGGGGCAATGTATCTGTCGCCTAATATCTCGCCGAATACCTAAAGATCTGTCCTCAATATTTCGGGCGAATCGAATAGCGCTGAATGAAGGAGCGGAGTAAGCACGGAGCACGGGTTACCCGCAGGGGGATAGTTTGAGCCCGTTGCTCTTTACAAAACTCTGAAGTGATCTACAAACCCTCATCCTGGACCACGACGTGTGTGCGCGCATCACACTGTATGTACTATCTTGTGATCTACACCCGTGTATACGTTGAGGTAAAGAGGTGTCTGCGGCCACTCGTAACGTACAGCACATAGAATAGACTTACCATCAACATCAGCAAGTCGAAAGCCACCTCCTTCGCAGCCCACATTTCCCGTCTGGTCGTCTGCAGTTGTACTATGACCGCTATGGCATCTATCGCATGTCCACCAGAAGCTCCCCGCCAAGACGGGTCTAACATACTTCAACATGAAGGTCGCATCGGTGACCTCATATGGCATCATACTTATACGGAAAGCTCGTTCGGCAGCGCAGCTCGGCAGCCTAGGTAAAGTGGAGGCAAATTTTATTAAACGGGCCCTTAGACCCTAAAACTGCCCAGAATCGTCTTACCTCTTCTCTCTTATTTCTCGCCAAAACGTCTACATTTATCGAGGACCTCGTGAATCAATTCAAGCTTTTACATACACTAACTCTTTGACAGCATCGCAAGTCATACAAACTCTACCGGTTAGCTTGCGTTGTCTGAAATCCTTAAACAACTTCAAGGAGAATTTAAAGTCACACCTATTACCCCGTTAATGATAGGTACACTAGTCTTCTTAATTGACTCTCGCATAGAGTATCATATCTTTGCAAATATTTGTAAATTTATGAAACATACCGTTGTAAATGTGTATAATAAATAAATGACCATGTTAAAAAAACTGCAAAATTAGGCAAATCACCCGGGGGACTCATACACGACGTCTGCAATTCTAGATTTAAGCTGGATACTTTCTTCCGCTTTAGATCGGCACCTCGTAGCCTCGTTATTCGGTGCACGGGTTCTACCATAAATGATGCCTGCTATAGAGCTTCGACGAGCCCGACCCCCAGTTTGTGTGGGCTTACTGTGAATGCGCTCCAGATACCATCATTAGTTATGCAGCTTCTCGCCGTCGCTTTCCGTAACCTAACACTGTGTGGACGCTAATAATATTTTCAAGCGTAGTATACTATCATGCTATGCGGCTTATGCTAGATGGTAATATCAGTAAAGTTAAATAATCTTTAATGAATACAAATATATACAGGGTCAGGTTACCTGTAAATTCAAAGCACTGGGCTGGAAGGCTAATTATAATGCCAACATTTAGTGCCAAAACAAACGTAGTGTACAGAAGGGGAGATAGAAGCCCCCGCAGCACCCTAGATAGAGTGAGATGTGCCTGACTGAGTAGGACATTAACATGCCACAGAGGAAGCGTTCACTCACGTACGCCTTTATAAAGTATTCTGCCACCCCAGGGGTTCAAACCTGCGAATCAAAAGGGAGTAAGGCACTCTGCTGAGGGCCGACTTTTAATGAAGTAGGGCAGTGGAACATTTTACAAGCTATGTCGGACAGTTATACCGGGTTGAAATTGATCCAGGTATATAATGTTTCATAACAATAAGAGTAAAGGATAACGTTGACAACATCGCTGCAGAATCGATTAAATGACTGCAGGATCTATTTCACCCTGAAGACTGCTTTTGCGCTCCTTAATATGAAAGTCGCGCCACCTACGTATTACGGGATACTGTTTAATGGGATATGCTGAGATAAGAACAATGGTCATTTGGCAAAGGTGCTATGACTCAATCTGGCTGGAAAGGCGTTGGTCGAACGAATCGACACATTGTATTGATATACGCAGTGCATCGCTTTCATCATACATAATCGTTGAAACGATGGGTGGTGCTGAACGCTTTCCTCGTCCCTGCATTGATTGCGTATGTAAATATTATGACAGTAAAAGCTCAGGACATCATGGAAACGATTGTTCGATTGTTACATAATTGGCAGGTCTAGCCTTAAATTTAAAATTAAAATTAGCCATGACATGAAAAACCGTACACGGGACATAGCCTTACAGAAAATCTATTAAAAAAATTAAACGCATAAATATATCATTATTATTATTATTATTAATATTATTATAATTGTGGTGTATGAACGTTTATGAACGTTCATCCTGCTCTGGTCGCTTTCTGTCAATTCATGGCGCCTATGATGGATTATTATTATTATTATTATTATTATTATTATTATTATTATTATTATTATTATTATTATTATTACTATTATTATTACCTAAACCGATAAAAGATAAGTCAAGCTGAAATAAATTATGGCGACTGTTGGCGTTTGAAAAGCGTAGATGCAGATCAGGAAAATGTATTTCGCATCAAGTCGATGACGAAAATTGTCGAGGAGAGTCTAGCCGTGCCGAGAACGCGCATCAAGAAGAGGCGGTAATAAAAGTACCTGCGCTCGCAAGTGGTGTTCAAAATTTCGTTAAGCCTTTCCAGAGCTACCCGGTCGTTCTGCAATTACAACGAATGGGCGTTTTCTCCTTAACCGACAATTAGAAAGCGGCGAGTTCATAGGACAAATGTTTGTATCGAGTAGTGTAATAGACGCATGGCTTCTAAGATCATCTAAGTCATGTCTTGTTTTGCATGAACATTGCATTTGGTCTTACCTAGACTCGCAAAACAAGGTTGCGTGGTAGATTCACAACCGTGTACGATGAATGTCAACCTGTTCGCACATGTTCGACAGCTCTTGTATGGTTGTTCACACACACACACAAAAAAATCAAACAAGCGAGACATCGATGCTACAATTCGTGTAATGAAAATGTTATTTGCCAATTCAAAAGCTATTTCCAAGTGATGAAATGCTGCTAGCTCGTTGTTAGATGCTGTGATACGATAACGACGCGCTTGATGTGCGCAATGTAATAGTTTAAATTGATGCTTTATGCAGTGATTGTTATGTCTGTTCACATCAGTGATGCGCTGATGCAGTCATTTCTCTAGATAAAGATCGTCGTAGACGTTCAGCGGCCACCACGTGTCTAATCATAATAATAATAATAATCATAATCAAATAGCGTTGCTAGCTAGATTGCCACCCACGACGCGATGCACAAATCATACTGAGGGCTAGCTAATTACGTGAGCACTCACGTAGTTATTTCCGAAAGAACAAAAACAAGACGGTGTGGCTACTGAAACAGATTGCTGTACATACACGCGACATACGAGTGCAACGCAGGGGCCTCATTCTAGGACGGAAATAAGACACTACCGGCTGAAAATAGAAAGAACATTGATGGCTAGAAATGAAACACTTACGCCGAAAAACGAGACATTGACGGCTATAAATAGACATCTACGCGTAAAAGTAACGGCCAAAAGTAAGACACTGACGAATAAAAACAATTCGCTTGTATTTATCGTGTATTAGACGCATATCTTACACGTCGTTATTTGGCATCGCGCGTTAGACTGAGGCGATCCATACAGGTGTCGTGGGTGGTATATCGTTGTGTTTAGTAGCGTCGACATCTTAAGTAATGTAGTTAGCCGACAGGTGATGGTAGTTGTCGAGTCCGGTGGAGTGGTGGGTGCATTAGCGTGCGCCTCGCGACCGGAGAAGACACATTGGCGAACGGGTTCGGGTCCCACCGTTGCACATTTGTATATATAAGGTCTGTCTCACGAGGCAATGCAAAAGCAGTCCCGTCGACGTTAAATGTTGGCTAAGAGTCAGCCCGAAAAAAAAAGTTATGGTAGTTAAGGTGCACAAACGGTCTATTCCTGTTCAGCCAGTTCGTCCGACCCGACTTGCGTAAGACAATCGGCCTGCTTCCTCGTCCGTAAGGCTCGACATGAGCTTTTGTTTTTGCTCGTTGTTCCGGCAGAACAAGCTCGTTGCACCAAACAAAGCGCCGCGCCTAAACCCACCCTGTCCCACAATGGCACCCTCGAGACCCCCGGCCGACGAAGCTGAATTTGGCTGCAAATCCGACAAAAATGCGTTGTGCCTATCAAATGCCCGGATACACGAATAGGGAAAGCTGCCACAATTCTAAATCGTTCGTGTAACAACCTCATGCAAACCTTAAAAGCAACAACCGGCTACTACCAGCTTGCAAGTTCCATCTCGTTGTTCTCTCAGCTTTACTGGAGCTAAGTCACACGACACTAAGTGTTGCGCTGATCTAGTTCGATCGTGTTCGTGACGTATCGCTCCCGCGATCTCTGGTCGAAACCGACAATTCGTTTAAGGTCTTCTCCAAGCTTCGTCCAACCAGTCTGGGAGTCATGGGCATTATTCAATTGTTCGGCGTGCTCGTTCGCAAAAGTTAGTGCAATAGTCAGGCAGTCTTGCTCCGCCTGGACGAGAGACTTGACAACGTCAAGGACAACGTTACGCCGTTACGTTCCCCTCGTACAACCCAAAATGCAGGAGTTGCAAGAGACAGCGCGACATAGTTTGCGCACTAGTGCCGCAGAAGTTGGACAGCTTGGCTGCGACACAGAGCGGTGGCGCGCGCAAACCTCCCTTGCAGCGCGTTGACAGCGGAGGGTGGAGGGGAAGGTCCGCCACATCCGTAAGAGAGACACGTCGACTTCGAGTCTCTCGCCGTGGCTGAACAAGGCTCGCAGCCGAAGCAGCGGCCGCAAACAAAAGCGCCGCGCTTGTGACAATGAGCAATCAAGGCTGTATCAGTGGTAAAGTGGTAAAAAGGGTGGTGAACGGACGAGCTTGTTTCGTCGCTCTCATCCCTTACCTACAAACACTTACGTTCGAGTACATGCTGGTGACACCTTGACCTCGTTCTGTGGAAGCCGATGAAGACGCCGTGCCGTAGATCTGTAGGACAAAATAGACACAGCCTCTTCCCGTAGTTCGCTGACCCGGCTGAGTAAAGTCGTCTTCCCGCCTGCCGTCACCTGGCTGCGACACGCTTCGCTTTCCAATTAGAGTTTAGTAAATTTCACAGAATTCGTAAGGCTTCCTCAACCAACAGAGGGCACGTATGACAGCGGAACATCAATAACTGCACAGATGTCATCATTAGCACGTTTCGTACGTTGTACCCTGTCACCGGAGCGGAGCGAGCAGCATAGCAGCCCAGAGCGTTTGTTTTTGACGAGCAACTTAGGCGAGATATTCTTGGCCGGGCAACCTGACGTCAACCCGTTAGTCATCGCTTCATACCTGTTAATAAAAGAAAACTAACCTAGTGCCTCCGCCACAGGAACTGTACTCTGTGAGTACGTACGATTTTATATTTGTTTTTTAACATAGTTCGTTGATGAAATAGATACTACCTTTGTACAAACAAAAACAAAAACGATATCGCTACGCTTCCCGCCAAATCTGAACGCCAAATAGAAACGTTGGAGTGAAGAGAACAGTGTTTTCCTCCAAACACGTTCGTATGCAGTGGACGTACATTTTGTCAGTGGTTCGGCTTGTACGAACCGTGACCGGCTCTTTTTTCGTCGGGCCCCAAATAGGGCCTCACCAACGTGCCACATAGCCATATATATATATATATATATTGGGAACAGTTTCTGCGGCAGTCAATTAAAGTCGCCGAGTGAGAACGCTCGATCAATACGACTAGCAATGCGACGACCGACGTACGGTACGACGTAAATTCAATAGACCAATGGAACACCAATAGCCGGTGGCTAAGAGGGCACATGTCTCCAAGAAGGCTGTGTCGGGAAGTGAAAATGCATTTACCACTGCGTTGGTTTTTGTTTACATATTATTTTTTATTACTTATTTAGCTTACTTACAGAAACATTTCTCACGCAGTCCGACTTTCAACAGTTGCATGCGTGCAAACTCTAACTTGCAAACGAATAACGGCTAAATATATACGAGTAGACACGAATCTATTCTATGGGCGTCTCGACTGGCGAGACGCGACGAGCACGGCACTGCATCCTAAGCTACCTCGAGATGTGGACTGCATACTTGCACTGCATGCAAGTTTATATATATATATATATATATATATATATATATATATATATATATATATATATATATATATATATATTAGACAGGCAGACAGAAATACGTGCATGCGTATACCCTTCAGTCTGTATGCGTGTGTCCAATCCAATAGTGTGTCTGTCAGCCGTCTAGCTCTGCTATGCTACCGTCGCGTGAGCTAATTGAATTACAACCAAATAGATGCTTGTCTGCTTGCATGCGTGTCGATGGTCTCGTATCTATCTATGTGTACGTACATACGTATGTATGTATTAAGGATGTTTGCGCAAATGTATTTGTATGGCGACCACTAGTACCACATACATACAATGAGTACAGCGTGCATGGCAGCATCAGCATCATTATCATTATCATTATCGTCGACATCATCATCATCATCAAACGGACAGCCTTCTATGCGGAATTAAGGGCGCAGGTTTGCAAACACAGCAGTTTTTAGACAAAGCACTAACGCGTTCAGATGGATAGATGGATTGCTGAGAGGAGAAACTCGATAGCTCGAGCGTCCGCAATTTATATGTGCCCTAACGCGTCGGCAACCCATATGTGCCCTAACGCTTACGGCCCAGCCAGGTCACCGGGTCAGGTCAACGAGCCAGTCTAACCAGGGTTCGATGATAGGACCGACAAACACTGATCATTAGGGTGGCTTTACACTTCCATATAGACGTCGTAAGAAACATACGACACCACAAACATGGCTTACAGATTATGTCACTTATTACTTGTCTAGCTTGATCGGCACTTGCCTGTGTTAGCAAAACGACCATTCGGGCCATCTCTGCGTTTACGGCTCTCTGCGGACAATTGTGACTAAGGCACTGTTGTTTGTCTGCTAGCCAACAAAAACGGCTGACGCGAGGCTGTAACCAGAGGCGCCTGATGTGTCTTGCCAAAATTTAATATTTGGAAAAACATAACATGCTTTTGACATGACCGCAAGGTAGGAGAAAGTATATCTGCGGTTTTTAGAGAACACGTATTAGATTGGGAAATCAAATGGCCGACATCGACCCGCTGTTTTATGAAACAAAAGCAATGACGTCGGATTTGTGGAGAGCCTGCAGTTATGAAAGAAGCCGGCATCTAATCACCAGATTTGCCGTCCACGGCTTCCATCTGACGATCTGTGAGCGCGAGAAGTTTCATGAGATCTCGCCGGAGTGTATATGTAAACTTTGTGGCTGCCCGTGTGATCTATGTATCACCTTCAGCGTTGTAAAAGAGCAATTCCGCTGTCTCAACTCTGAAAATGCGATGTCTGTGATGTATATTCGTAAACCAATCATTGGTTAATAAAACTACTATATATATATATATATATATATATCTGCTATGTTTCAAAATGTTCTACCAATTACCTTTTTTCCGTCCCGTGCGGGCTTGGAACCGCCGTGAGGCATAACGTCAATGCAGCAAGGGACCGGACATGTTCAGATATCTAGGGTTTCCCTCACAGTCCCTGTGGCAGCATGGCCGCTGACTCTCAGCGGTATATGGTTTATCATCTATTCCCAGTAAGCATTGCTCAAAGAAAATTCGACCACCATCGGGGATCGAACCACTACTAGCGAACTAGTCCCCTAGACCATGCCACCACTCTACCAACACCCTACTCTCCTCTAAACCCGACCTGGGTCGATTACGTGGCCTGCGAAATGTGAACTTAGCTTTGCTTGTTTTTCGCTTGCGTTTTTCTAACTACAGAACGTAACGTTTGATCGACTGTCAGGTCAAAGTGCGATTAATGACCTTACAGTGCAAACAATTGTTTTAGAATAGATGCATTTGTGAACCGTTCTGCCTATATTTTGCAGTTTCCAAGCACCCAATACGGCTATTCCGACGTGTCTTCGTGTTGCTTGGATGTCCTAGGTTCTGACGTTATCCACTCTAGCTTTTATCACCGATTCGCATAGCTTTCTCTTCTTCTGACTTCCGGCTAAATATGACATCGTGGAGACAACGTGGACATCACAGAATCCTCGGTATGAAGAAAAACTTTGCAGAGGCAAAATAAAATGCTTCTCCCTGTTGTTGTGCGCCATCATGTTGCTCTCAAGTGCGTTCTCGGGTCCTAGGATCTTTAAACGAATTAGATATTTTCCACGTTGGTTTTATCGAAAAGTTTGTGCCCAGACGCAAACCAATTAGATGTTTGCGCCTTGGCACAAAATTGTCAATAAGGCCCTACCAATTAGAGAAGCGCACGACCCCAACAATGTGCCTAGTGATTGTACCCCTTTCCAAGAATGATTTAGTGATTCGCCAATGGGGGCCAAACACCTTGGTCAATATGTCGGCAACCACATCCGAGCCGAAAGTCTTGCCAGTAGCTCCTCGTACAACATGGCCTTTATACTTTGCAGGGTCTAGAACGAGCCGACTTCCATCAGCGAACTCGATGACTCGGTGGATGCCCCTCAGAACTGCACCGAGGCCACCCATAATACCGTCGACCAACAGCAGATCTTGCTAGAGCCGATAAATTCGAGGCCTGGAGCTGAGCTATGTGTGAAGTTTTTTGTGGCTAACCGAACGTTGTTGCCTAATGTGGTCAATGGCACGAGCACTTAAGGAGGACTAGGTCTTGTCAGAAGTGTCGGCGCAGAGGGGGATTATCCAGCAGGGAAGCGGTTTCTGCGCCAGCAGCGTGTCTTCTGGGATTGGGACGTTAGGTGCCGAACGTCGCCTTCCGAGGGCTTGGTAAATGCTAGCCAAATAGTATCAACCGCCCTCTGCTGGGACGCTATTACCATCGTTAAACCGACTCCCATCAGTAAGGTCGCGCATGGTCTTTTACACAATAACCGCTAATAAGCGGTTACTGGGGAGACGAAGGACAACAAGGAAAACCGCCAAACCCAGGCCATTTCGCCGTTGTTTTCTGCAACTGAGCGCAGAACCTTAGTAAACTCTTCTACGGCAACTTGTCTACTGACTTCGGCAAGTGACACCTTTAATAACGCTTACTAACTCATCTGCGGTAATCCGAGAATTCTAAGTGTCATGACTCATCGTCAATATTACGGGCAACCCGTTCGTGCTTGAACATTATGTGTCGACGCAGACCTCTTCATTTAAACTAAAAGTCAGGCACATTGAGCAAGAAGTGCTGTTAGATTTCGACTGCCCGGACCGGAGCTGCGCTAGGTTCTATTCTATTCGTGATCTGTCATTATACGGCGAGACCTTGTAACTTGCCCACCACGAAAAGCAGCCCCATTCAGAGGTCGAAACGCCTCCCCCAGAGACCTCAACACCGCGGATTATTCGGGTCTGATTTTTCGCAGAAGGTCAGCAAGCCCCGAGAAAACGAACCGGCGCCGCAGCCATAAGGACCTGCTGCTGGCGAAATCCCCCTAAGCACGGGTTACACGTGTGAGATTTCTATTTATATACATAGTCAGCATTATTTATCGGTTAGGTTACTGCAAACCCCTGTAGAACACCTGCGGTTAAACTTGTATTCTTTATCGTCGAAGTTAACACTTTGTTTGTTCAAGAATGCAGCTAACAAACGGCGGCAATACGCTGCTATTTATTTTCTACGCCTCATTTAAGGTTACCATAATGTATACTGTTGAACACATTATTAACGTTCAGTGGCGGCTTTAAGCTTTAGAACGTTTCCTGTCTTTTCCTAGTTTTGGCGAGCACCTTGCTGATGGTTTGAAGCACTGATTTTGAAGGAATCTTGAACATACTGATCGGCTGAGACCGGGACGTGCATTTTCTCAGTTGCGCCAATCCTGCAAGTATCTGATGGGGTTACCCTGACCCGATTTAGGCGTGTCCGCATGCTTGTTTGGGACGCAATTGTAACCCAGTCGGTTTCTTGAAGGGGCTAATGAGTCATTAGCTCCTTCGATGATCGGTGCAGGTGTGGACGAAGCAGATCATGCCTCCAGAGACTCCTAGCAGAGTTTAACAAATGCAGAAATCTACTCTGGTGTTGATTATACGCACCAGTTTTGTCCGTTAACGTTTGAGACTATAGAGGGTGCAGGCCCCCTTACACTCAAGCTGATTTAGAGTGTGGGTAGAAACTTAATCTTTCACCAGGAGACTCGAGAGTATCCGAATTCTACGTCAGGCGCTATCGCTTGATATTCAACGAAGCAATGCAGTACCTGTTCCTCCTAAAATGCCAACGCAGCAAAGCTTTAAAAATTAATTCTAAATTCTTGACGTTAGCAGTAGACAGAGTTTCAGTTCTAACCGCGCTATATGTTTGACAGTTTCGTAGCGAAATCATCTGCAGTCTCGGGACATGTCCATGTACAGTATCCTCCTGGCATTTTACGCAGCACTCAGCACATCCACTCATCTACTTAATACGCTGACACTCCCACGTCTAGACGGCCTTTAACAACAGGGCTTCTCCAATCCTACGATATACGAGTCGGGCCCGCTTCTGCTTGCCCCTGCAAGGTGTCTCAACTGTCACCTCACCATAAGTATGACAGGGTCGTGGAGGATTCGCTACACTTGCATGCCGTTGCAAGGGTTCCGCATGCAGATTCGCTAAGGCCATAAGATGGATTGCAAATTCTTCCCCACTTTTAATCGAATGTCTCCGCTAGCCGCCTCCTCGACTTCGATTTGGACTCTAAACTGGTCTGTAAAAACCTTTCTTCTCAGATTTTTACAATTATTTACATAGGAACCACCTCCAGTTCGGGCAGCCAAAAAGCAAACCTAACAAAGTAGCAAAAGTCCAACCCCATCGGACTTCTGTCCTTTCTGTCTGGTTCTTCTTGAGTTAGAAGTCCAATCTCTGCTCGTTTTCATGTTGTCACTGTGCCTATATCTTCCGGGAAGGGTTGCGTCTTGTTTACCTTGCTGGAGGTGCAGAATCATATGTTGAAGGAGCCTTATGACACTCTCGATCTTCTTCCCGTCCTTCTAGTGTTCTGACCACAAGAGTCTTTGTGATATCTTATTAGCTCCAAGTTCTTAACCGACTCTTTATTAATTACCGAGGCCCTAACATCTCTTCTTAAGCGAGGTACCGGCATGGACGTTCTTGGTTGTTCTATATAGCCGCATCGGTCAATCCTTCGTGACCAGGGAGGTCAGCTATTCCTCTGTGTTTGCTGCCTTCATACGGCTGCGGGGCTATAGTGCCTGACACTTAGCCATCTCTGTTCTGGTTCCTCGGCCTTGACCTCCATCTTGCATTTGTCGCAGATTCGCGCCTTCTCACGTATAACTATTGCACCTGGGGCAGCTGTTGCCTGTTTTTCGATTTTCAACCCTTTATCAGCTCCGGAAATTTAGGACAATCTACTTTGTGAAATCTCTCGCCCGTCCTGTTGAGCTTCTCTGACGCTTCTACATTGCGTTATATTTCAGCATGTCTTATGATTGGATCTTATGATTCGGAGGCAGTTAAAAAAAAATCAGCTTAAAGATGGATTATAACTTGTGTACCATGGATTCTAACTTGTGTGCTGCCTCCGGCTTCTTCCTCACTTTCTAATGATCTTTTATTTTGGACTTCTCTCAAGTGCCCTGGAACGTTAGCTTCTTATTTGTTTAATCTACTACAAAAAATGTTACTCGGCTAATTCCGGTCTATCTCTGAAAACCAGAATTGAGTTCCTTGTATACTGGTTTACATTTACTGACCCGAGCGAAATAACGAAACTTGTGCAGGGAATAGGAGAAACCACAAATAATGTAGAAATCCTTTTCATGTACCGATTTTCGTTAGTCGCTACGTATCAGTAGTGTCTCAACGTATCAGCAGGCTTAGCCTTTATTACCTCACTTTTTATATAACCTTTAGCTTACAACACCTCGATAGCGGCCGTAATTTATTGTCTAACACGCGCTTTAAGAAATAGCTTGCATTTTTAATGTTGGTTATGTCTCCTTGTTTGGGCCACCACAGTCTAATGATTTATGCATCATGTCTTCTGTCACGCTTTCTTTTTACGCCTATGACGAGTCCCTATGCGTGACTATGCGTACATGCTCGGCGAAAGCTGTAGGCCGCGTTATCGACGTCTTGTACATGACATACATATATTCCAGCAACCAATTACGTTATTTACCGACACTCGGCATCGGTTCCAATGATGATCATAAATAATATCGTAGGTACGTTATCACCATACCTGTGGTGCTGTGCTTTTAGTTTGGTAGGTGTGATCTATCGCAATCGTAGCAAGCAGAACAAGAGAGACAGCACCGCGATAGTAGCGCTATGAATAATATCACTACCGCTGTAGTTCCACTAGCAAAACCGTGCACATTTCGTTTATAACAGCGACGTGCCTAGCCGAGAGACGCACATACGAAGATGAAAAAGCGTTGTTCTTGTCGCGAATATATATATATATATATATATATATATAATTGTGTGCAAATATTTAGGCCACACTATATGCATACGTGTACCCTAAGTGACAAAAAGAGAGAATTTGCCATCAAGTGAGTCTCGACGAGAGAGCTTGTGCGCGAATCGGCTTGCTGTTTCATTAAAAAGCACAACATTTGGATTGTTTTGGGTTCAAGTTCCGGAAAAAATTCTAAAGCTGCTGAGGCTTATACCTAAGGTAAAGTCATCCCGTATAATACAGTGCGTGTTGTCCTGACCTTAGCGCTACTGGAAAACCCCATCTTGTCTGTACAGCCTAAACAAAAGAAAAGAAGTGTCTTTTACTACGGCAAAAAAGCGCCCTTAGATGCGCCGGCGTGACCTCCAAAATAGCGACTTGTGTTAGAAACTCGGTAAACATTCACAACTTTGCAGTCTCGGATTTTGCACTAACGACGTTACATACTCTTATTATAAGCAAAAATCGCGTTTTAAGAATTATTTAGTAAAGTTCTCATTTGTGTTGGGTTATAAGATCGTTCTGTTGTTCGTACCGCTGCTACAAAAATACGCTCCACCCATCATCACTCTGTAGAGCCTTTGTATTATGAAGACCAATATCTTGATTATACTCTTGCTGTATTCCTGACGTTTAATGTGAATGAATTCCTACGGGTACCTAAATAAAATCTCATAATTAACAGTCGAATTTTCTGTATATTAACGAGTTCTGTGAAACTCCAAATGAAAAGTTATTTCTGCTGATATGGAAACACGCGTTATTCCGCTGAACCAGGGCCGTTTTAATTTATTTGCGCTTAACTGTGTAGAGGTATAAAGTTTATAGTAAAATTTATTTATAAATTTCTCTAACAGTAAAATAAAATCTCGCTTTTTGTCGGGTATCCTGCAGCATAGTATTGTGGAAGTTTTATTCAAGGCCCGCATTTTTAACGCCACTTATTTTTTGGTATATTATAGAACAATGTGCATTATTGTGTAGCAATATCATAACCACAAGTGGTCCAACAAATTGTAACGTACACGATCAACTGCTCATACACATGAAAATTTAAGAAATCCGATGGTAATAATAAATCGTAGTTTAATAGAGTTTTTATTTTTTGCTGCCCTAACATGGGTTTTGGCTGAGCTTAGGGCATTTTGAACGTCGAAACTCTCCGCTCAAAATTCTTTCAGTTAAAGGACACCGAACTGTAAGCAGGCATCTCCTCTCACATATATCGGGGGTTAAATGAATGATTTCGCTGCAACGGAGCCTTTAGACACTAGAAAGTGAGTGAAAGCTCCACCTGACCCGTTAGAACTCCACCCTTCGTTAGAGATCGGGTTGGTGCAGTTCATTCGAGCAGGCCTCCGAGGGTGGCCCGGACCCTGTGTGTGTCGTTACGACTGAAGCCAACATCAAGCGAGAGAGGGACGCAGACATTAGCGAAGACTATCGAGGACGGTGAAAAAATAGAAACTGTATTGGCCACGGTCTGCTCCGGCTGCTCATAGATAGAGCGGCAAATAAAAGACGGTAGCCCCGGACCTCAAATTCATGAAGCTTCTCTATCTCGAAGCTGGGCCTGCTTACCTGTTCGGCGTTGTGACCGTATCAGAGAAGCTACATTGTATATTTGCCCTTGTTGCTTGGTGACCAATGGCCTCGTGGGATGTATCCTTTAACCGCCCTCTTCTCGAGTAATGGTAGGCAACGTTCGGCGATACAAAGCCGTCTCAATTGTGTTGATTTGTTGGCCGGAGGGATTTCGAAGAAAATAAACCTAACATGCAAACTTATATATATATATATATATAGGCGCGGATTAATCCCATAAATTCCGAAATTGCTGCTTGCACAACAAAAAATACAAGAATTATTACAATTGTTGATAACAGTAGAAGTTTTGCTTACAGCTACTGATATCTACACCAAGTCCCACGTTTTTACCCGGAATATATTGCCTAGCCGTCTTAGGGTCGGTATGTGCAAGTATGAAACGACAATTACTCTATCCCTGCCGTAGAACAATGGATGTCTAGAAGGTTTAGAATGTTAGCACTAGATAGGATTGTGGGCTGTCACTCTACGTTGGTTTGCTAAATTACCTACCAAAACACGCACTTTACTGCTCTATCTGCAGATGTCTCAGGACTTACCAAGCGTGCTCTTAGAGGGCTCTCAAATTCAGAGGGCATAGGCAGGCATTGCAAAGCTCGCACGTATCAAACTAGTACTTCCCGTTTAGTGAGGAAGGATTAAAAGGGATTTGCGCTCCCAATGCAATGTCCTTTATTGTTGTTGTTGTTTTGTTCGTCGTCGTTGTTGTTATTGTTGATGTTTTCGTCGTCGTCGTTGTTGCTTTGTCGTCATTGTTGTTCTCGTTTTTGTTTCCGTTATTTTTGTTGTTGTTGTTGTTGTCTTCGTTAATATTTTGTTGTTTCATCGTTGTTGTTGCCTTCGTTAATATTGTTGTTGTTTTCATCGTTGTTGTTGTCGTTGCCGTTTCCGCTTCTATGACTGAAAATGAAGCTCATTCAGTATCCTCACAAGGCCCCACAAGCAATCAGCCAAGTCTCCTAGGCCCCTGGCTCTTCTCAACCGCCGGGGCCCGTCAATAATTGACTCTTAATTGACCGTTTTCAAGTTTGGCAAACTGTTCGCCTTGCAAAAGCCTGATTTACAATCTCTAGTTTTGCAGTTTCAGTTGGGTAAATGACCGAGCCGCAGCGCCGTAGAGCATTGAATTGCACGCTAGAATATGCAGCAATTTTGTCGTGCCGTAGAAGCTGCTTTAGAATTTCAAATCCCATCTATGTCTGGAAGTTAGAGACGGCATTACATGCGGTCAGGTCGCTAGCAACTTTGCAGCGATTCGCAAATCTTTCTGCAAAGCGATCCGATGAAGCAGGGAGACCTCATTGTGACAGAATGGTATCCACAAATACGCCCTAGAAGTCCACTAAAGTGCAATGCGATACAGTCAGGTTTATTATCACACGTGTTGTGTAGAAATAGTACAGTTAAAATATCTGCATATGTATACATACACACATTTGGACTTATAACATTCGAAAGTGCAATACGAGTACAGTACAGTTTGACAACGTTGTGTTTAATAAACAATCGTGTCACTTTAGCGGGTTACCTCGGAAATATGACGACCACAATTTTGACTTAAGGACTCAAGAGAGCTTAGTTAGTGGTATGCGGTTTTACATAATTGTCTCAAACTCTTTATTGCATTAACCTATACAAATAAATCGCGTCTTGGTGTCGTGTGGGGCCAGAGGTACCCGACTGTGTTTTCTGGCGCGTGGTCACTAGAACAAGAGTGTGCCAAGAGTTTGCACCTGATCGATTGATTTCTCATTCATTAGTACGATGTGGCGTAGACTTTGACACAGTCTGCCGTGGAATCGTCTACGAATTGCTTAATCTTTTTCTCACTACAGAATTAAAAAAAAGCGTTTCGTTGTTGTACAGTCTAACAGCTAAATCTAGTTGTCTGATCCATTATGTCGTGGTAGGTATAGAGGCATTCAGTTAGTTAACTTCCGGTTTATTCATACTACACGGCTTGAACAATGCCGTGTCACTAGTGTTCTCGCGCGTTGATACAAGTCCTGCACGTTTTCGTACGAGAGCAATTGACGCATATGAATCTAATCTTATTGTACGGTAGCTATGTATCGACGTCGATGATTTCTCGACGATCGAGGCTCCGCAACGAAGGGGATTCTCATGGTAATTAAAGTAGAGCACCACCTTGACTGTATCAACCTCTTTTATAGACCACACAATTGCCATCTTGCGACCTTTAGCTCATCTAAAAAGAGGTAGCAGCAACAGCAGGTGACAGAGCACTTAAGTTTCGATGTTGCCATGTTTCTAGTTCGTTTCTTGTTGTCCGCTTTGCCGAAAATGCTTACTTTGTCTGTAGATGCCCTTTCATTAGAATGACATTCAACCCGTGCCCGTGCATTAGATGGACATTCAACTACCATACGATTCCTGCAGACGATGCGCCAACTGCGGTGAACGGTGTTTCTCAATCCGGACGCTAGTCAGACGCACTGGCCGTTTCATAGGCGGATTGGCAGTCTTAGTGTCTAGATGTGCCACGTAGTGACGCGGCTGAGGCGAGGTATATATATATATATATATATATATACTCTTATGGCCACTCTAAGCTCAATAACGATTTTTTAAATTTGAACAAACTTGGCGTCCGGAAAAGACGGCCCCAACAAAAATACTATTTGTACCACAATACTACCACATTGTAAAAAGACGTGTTTAGTTCTGAATCAGTTGCTGTTCGATGTGTTTCTTGCGTGTGCAAACAATTTACATCTGTGTTCCGTTCTGTTGTGCGATCGCTGATGAAGTTGCATCATCATCATTTGTTCTGTCACTGTTCTGTTTAGTCACTGACTGCTTGCTTGCCCGTTGTCTACTCTCCACTGCCCCGTTCTTCACCGGCTTCGTGGCACGTGCGTTTTGCAATAAAACGGTCTAGATTGAAATTGGACTCTGCTCGCGCACGAACGAATTGTGGTAACAACGCCCGGCGGGGCTCAAAAACTAGTGCTGGGTATCGCAATGCTCTTGCCAAACGCACGTATTGCTCTCCTGTCTCCTGGAGCCCCATCTGGCTAAATATACTAAAACTCTTCTCAGGCAAGCTGACGTATCTGCTCTACGGTAGCTTGTAAATGTGCATTTTGTGAACTTTTGTTGCACACACTCCACGTGGAGACGTACATATGTCGGCCGGACATAACGTGAAAAAAATACTGTCTGGGCTGACTCTCAGCCAATATTTAACGCCCATGGGACTGCCTTTCGCATTGCTTCATAGACGGGCCCCATAAATACAAATGTGCAACGGTGGGGCTGCTCGAGCCCCCGCACCTGCTATGTGTCTCCTCCGGTCGTGAGGCGCAGACGAATGCACCACGCCACCAGGCTCGACGGACATAACGAAAAAGCCAGCAATCCACCACGCCAAAGATCGCGACCCGTGGAACCGGTTTGAGTTCGTAATTAGCTTGTTTGCTTAGCGGGTGGACGAAATGGGCGCATGCAAATCCAAACTGTTCCACCCGCTAGTTGGGCGCTTCGTCACATTCTCCTTGCAGGAGAACAAACACTCGAAACTATACATATATATATGGCATTTTATGCACGCTCCATTAACCTAAGAAGCTAGCAATCCATCACCCTACAAGGCCGTAACCCGTTTTGAGTTCGTAAACTGTTTGTTAGCCTGGCGGATGAGATGGGCGCGTGCAAATTCAAATTGTACCTGCTCATCTGACGCTTAGCCACGTTCTCCTTGCTTGAGTGCTTATGCTAGAAATAATATATATATATATATATATATATATATATGATCATAATAAATTGTTATAATAACCATAAAATGCTATATATATGTGTCCAAATTGTTGTCCGGTGTATGCTAATCAATAAAGTGAATTATACTAGGAGTAAAAGGTATTGATCTTGTCGTTGATGATGCGATGCAATATATGACATATGATGAGAGTGCGATGGAATATACATCAAATGAGGATGGTGCGATGAAATACATAGCGGATGGCAAGTCAGCCACCTTCAAAGCAGGGTCCTGCCTAGAAATAAACAGCCTTAAAAAGCAGACACATTTGGCGGAGTAGCGGGATTCGAATCCGGTCGATGGGTCGACGACAAGAACGTGCCATGACCGTACTGTCTTTATGGGTTTTCGTAGCACCAGGTTCTGGTTGCCCTGCCACTGTTCTGAGTCGATGAGTGCAGCCTAAACGCTTTGGCCTTTACTGGGTGAGCGTATAATAAGAATATAATTTTTGGTGACTGCGAGTTCCACTGTTGGTTACTTTGTTAGTCTGCTTGCTGACCTGACAGCAGCTTTGCAAGGCAATTTTGAGGCAGCGTTTTTCTGCAAGCCTCACTTTGCAACACGTTGCCAAGTGCCTCGTGTCCTTTGTCAGCTAGTCAAGTACACTACACTTTGCTTAAAACTTTAGCGGTTTACTCTTTACCCACAGAGCACTCTTTACTCAGAGAGCACTCTTTCAGTCGGGACTAGTAGAGATTTGAACAGCCTCCTCGCAGGTTCCACAGCGATACATTCCAATCTCCTAAGTTACAAATCCTGTCTGAAAAAATTGGTACACTCTTACGGAAACAGACAGCTATACACTTGCCGAAATCAGTGTTGTTAGAGGATAGGGTTTTGCAATTTAAGGTAAGAATGACAGCAGTCAACAGTATGTGGATCACCGCACTGCACATATTTTAAGGAGACAAATAGGTCCTTGGCCCATGGATGAACTATGAAAACTCCCTGTAGCAGACATTGACCTTTTTTGCAACACAAATAGTGATCTTCCGCCTCTTTGGCAACTAGTGTGCGTATCGTCGAATGAAATCCTCTTTTCGCTATAGGGCCATGAGCTTACCCAGCACCTGGCCCAATCCATGAATTGTATTATGACCTATTTTATTGGGCCTATGGTGTTCATAACGACAGGTAATAAGTTGTAGCTCGTCTCAAGTTTCTGGAACTTGCATTTCTTCTCCTCTGCATTCGCCGTGTCCGTTTCCGTCCCGAGACAGCTGTAGCGTATACATAAGGGGCCGCTGTGGTATCGTATGCCAAATATCTATCGATAGCCTATAACGGATTGTGATACTATTAGGTACTTAGACCTTATCGAGCCCCAATCTGAGTTAAAGCGTAACAGGTATAGCAGTTTCATAAAAGGCGTTGCTTTGGATAGTTGCCTTGATTTTGGCCTGCCTGGAGGCCTGGCTCAGAGTATTGTTATTATTAGTATCTAATTCATATATTCGCAGTGAATAAACGCTTTCGCTGTAGTCAGTCGCTTTCGTGTCAGCCCACTTACGTATGGTAAATATAGGTTAATACATAAATTTAAATGGTATAAGCTAGAAGCTTATCAGTGAGTCAACAAAATACGTTTTAAAACGCCGAGGCCTTTTAAAAGAATTGCACTAGCAAAAGAGCAGTGCAGTTTAGTTGTGATGATAGAACATATGTATTTGCTTATAAACCAACAGTCACTAACAGAAAATAACAGATCCCGTTAAGCTTTGCCTTTACGCCTTTCGCCTTTGCGGACTGCGCTCTCTACGGATAGTTTTTTCTCTTTGACACCTTTCAACCAGTCATTGCCGAAATATCCAATGGTGCCAATACTATAATCCGCGTACCTTGTACAAACAGCCAATGACATTACCTTTTCTTTCGATGTATCGCTTGGGTTGCCTGTAATATCATCCGTACGTTTTGCGATATTTTTCAAAAACTTCGCGGTTCCAAGGTTCCAATACGTATATGACAGAGTGTCTCTAAATCATTAGGCACGGAGCGGTAGCTTCTTGACAGCTCGAGATATTCTTTCTCGTGTCATTTCTTGACAACTCGAGACAGTTCTTCGCGCCTCTGTGCGTCCTGCAATCCATTCACATTCGACAGAATTGTAACGAATGTATGGTAACGCCACCGGGCCGCATGAGACAGCCCCTCAGACTACTGGGTTCGACTGTAGATGGTATTTCTGCTCTTCTCAGTGCCCTTCTCACTATTCCAATGAGCTTCGCGTGTCCTGCGAGCCTGCTTTTTTTGGCAGCTTAAGACTGTCGAAGTAACTAGTCCATCATACAACATGCATGAGGACGGCCCAGAGACGAGGGCGCTTATCTTAATAGCCGACACCATGCGGAGGGAGTTAGGAACTAAAGTGGTGCCAAGCTGACGGTAAGGAGGGCTTGAAGCCACCCCCCGCTAAAGGAATGCTAAGCCACTAAGAAAAGGTACGCGATTGATGTAAGGTGATATATTGTCAATTTCTCACTTTTTCTTCTCTTTTCAAGTCCACGACATCTTGAAGAGCCCTAAGATCTATTTCAGTTAAATTATTCTTAATTATTTTAATCAGCTTCACGTAGTGAGCTCTTTGAAGAGGTAATGCGGACATTAGCGACGGTAGCATCATGAGATTGTTTCAGCTCTTAGGGTCAAGCCTCGAGTTGAACTTGCTCAATGCTCTGGTGTACGCTATGGCGTAGCATCCCCATGTTCCAGGGGCTATAACTTCAACAAGTCAAAAATTCTTGCAGGCACGTATCAGATCCCGCGCTAAGTAAATAGTTTAAGATTGAAGGTCAGGGTCTAAGGTAAAAGGCATTGGTTCATCCGGGCCCAGACTATTACCGATAGATTGACTCCGAGGAGGACTCGGAGAGTGGAGTAGACTAATATGGGCTTTAAGTTCATTAGAGGTTACTAATGAACGATCACGCTGCGTACAAACATATCAGATCTGGGATAGAAGAAACATGATGTTTAGTTGTCATCGGTAAACTCACTGATGTTGTGTGATTGTTGGCTGCTTATTTGAAACTCTTGATTAGGTAGAACTGCGATCAACAGCTCATGGATGTGCCGTGAGCTCTAGATCTTCAATACCGTCTATAACAGCCTTCATAACGGCGATTCCAATCTCAGACCCGAAATAAGATAGGACGTCTTTGATAATTGGGTTATCGTCTAGGCATATTGACAGATAAATACAATACCTATTCTCATATTATTGTTATCAAGCAAATTAAAAACTCTTAAATAACGCTGCACGATGCAGCGGCTAACAATAAGGATATAGGAATGTATTGCCGTCAATTGTAATATTATTATTGTTAGACACCGCGTATATATATATATATATATATATATATATATAATTGTTTGCACCCCATTATGAGTTAAATAAATATATGTTTTTTGACAATTATTTATATATATAAATAGAGAGATGAGAATACGCCAACCATCATATAATTTTCAATAGTTATACGCTAGCTATACAGCCATATCATGTTAGGACTAGCCAAACGTATGTATCAATTAGAAAACAATATAGAGAAAGTGCTTCCCTGCGCAAGCGTCACGCATTAATAGCATGCATGGCCTAAATAAACTAAAACAAAACGGCAAATAACATGCAAACGAAACGCAGATACAGGCAACTAAAGTTTCACAATCGTAAATAGTATAATAGGCTGGGGAAGTGTAGGAAGAGAAAAGGAGAGGAAAACCTTTCGTACAAATAACGCTTACAGCCCAACGAAGTACACAACTTCAACGAAGGAAAGATGAGCTTTGAACGAGATCATCGAAGGCAAGCAGACCTGCATTGAATGAAGTGTTCGATTATGTGCTATTTTAGCTAATAACCTCGCCCACTTCGAGAGGGGCCAAGCAAGCGAGAATCACCGCAGAAAAGGGAAGATAATTGTTCCCTCTGCGAGCTGTTAATGTTAGGGAGTGAAAGAGACGAACGCGTTTCGCGCAATACCCCCGGGCTGGCAAAACGAAGCGCTCTACCCAACCAATTAGATGGGAGGAACGTTGACGTCACTCCGTGTGTCGCACTGCTTCACTCATATCCGTACCGTCGGATTGCGGGGGTAGCTTGAGGCGACAGGGGGAGGGGGTTATTGGCTAATGCCTCAAACAGTACCCCCTTAAACCGAGAAGAACAAAAAGAAGAAGAAGAAGCAGGAGGCGATGACAAAGAAAACCAAGAGGACTGACTCGATAATGACAGGGCCGAGCGTTCGGTGAACGCGATGGAAGCCGATGGCAGTGACGGTCGTCAACGATACATGTGAAGTAAGTGGAAGAGATGGTAATCGTCTAGCGGCGACAGAGAAGAAAGCGCATTTCCTGCAAATTTTCAAGACGCGCCCGTTATTTTCCTGAAAGATGAAACCAAACCGGTAAAAAGAAAATATAGAGTCAATTTTTTAGCCTAACTTAGATTCTAGCACTACAATTTTCGAATTGTATGCAATGCTTCGGTTATTGTTATTATTATTATTAATATTATGGGATTAGCCCGTCTGCTTTGCTGGCAAAACTAGCGTTTCCAAGGTGTGTCACGACGCCTTTATGCGGCACACTGAATTTAATTAACTGTCTAGCAGGTTTGCATTCATCAAGGTTGTGGTCCGGACTCATTTTTTTACGAATTACTCAAACAGTTTTTAAACAAATTTAGAATGTATGTAACGCCTCTTGCTATGCAATCCAGCACAACAACATAGAGAATATGTTCATTTTAAGGCATAGGTCTATAAAGCACAGTTCGATTCCCGTAAACCCTCTAGCAGACTTGGAACGGACGCGACGTTGTTTCGTGCGATCTCACCTTCTGTAGACTTTTTATTCTGCAGCATACATTTTCCTTCTTGTGACCGCACTGGGCAACACGTACCAGAGTTATAGTTTCACCTATTTTCCTTTATCAAGAGGAACATTGCTTCCTCTGTATATACCGTCCCTTTTCAATAAACAAACAGTCAATCTGTTTATTCAATGTAATGAATCATTCAGGCTGGGAACATGACATTTGGGTCCCTGCGAACGTGTGCACCGTTACGGGGGGTCCAGTGTAGGGACCAGCCATTTCTGGAGAGTGCCCCGAACCGAGGCCGAATTGCCCTGTTGCACATCCAGCGACAGGCGCTGTCTGAGAAAATCACCCGCTATCGTTTCTTTATAAAAAAATATCAGCAATAAACTAAATACATTATGGCATTACTTCTTGCTTCGTACACTTTTCAAGTGCATAAGGCAAAACCACTAGAATATGGGATGAGTCTCGAGCCTTGACTATTATATGTAAAGGATCATTTCATTCGCTCACCTAGAAGATACTACGCGAGAAGGTTGCCAAAAGTTGTTTGTACATCTACCAATGTATATCAGCCCAAGTGTAGCATGACATTACGACTCCAATACCGGTAATAACGGTTACCGGAGACAAAGTTCGGTGTTGAAGGCCTGAATATGGTTTATGTTGGGATGAGGTTGATACTTGTGTATAGGATTTCTACGCGAACATGTACCGAGGTGCTTGTAAACTACGACCCTACAATGGCTACTGGGATGACCACTAATAAAACTCAGTTAGAGGAGACAGCTACCAACGTGGGTACTTTGGATAGTAACCTCGGTTGGAGATAACAGCCGCTGCGTACCTCCGAACGGCCCGACCTCAGCTACCTGTCTAGTTATCTGGCTGGCACTTGGAACAGCAAGTCTAAGCATTATGCAGTTATTCTCGCGTGTATGGGAAGTACGTCACAAGAAAGGAAACAACAACAGTAAGTAGGAATTGCAATGAGCGTATAACTAGTGCACTATAATACAATTAGGCAAAAACAGAAGGCGCCTGTGTGCAATAGTGTTGTACTTCACATTGCTGTACTCAAACAAATGCGATCTGTGGCTAGGGCTACAGAGACCACAAGGAAAACTGGCACTGCAAACTCACTGAGCGAACAGGGCTGTAGCCGAACTGGCAAATAGGCGCAGACTAACCGAATAGACGCGACAGGAAAGATATGTACCATCTGCTACAAGTACATCCGGGGACACCTGCATAGGGTAAGGAGCCTTTAACTGGACTAATGCAAATTGTTGTAAGTCCCACATGTTTTGTCCATTGAACTGATGTTGCGCACTCTGGGGACATGACGCTCATTACTCTCTAACTCCCTGTTCTGCTTCCGGCATATTTGATACCGTAAGTTGACTACGGGACAAAAGATGTCGGCGTTGACTGCAACGTCTAACGTGGGCAAACAATTCGATTTTTTGTCCAGAAGTAGCGGTTGTAGTAACAATACAAGTGCGAGTACAACCTTACAACACTGATATACACTTCATCAGACGCATGGTGATATACATTAGAGCTGAATGCCGGTACCACCTCTGACGCATCTTCGATGCTGTTTTTTTTCTTCTCATTTTTCTCTCAACAGGAAATAATGTAGTCTGCCTATCAAAAGGTTGTGCAGTACAATGCGATACTCCAAAGAGTTCTGTTCTCTGTCGACGACCTTCAGAACGATCTGCTGACTGAAGTTAGCGTAACTGACATATCTAGGCTAGGAGTTTTGAACGATTTGTGTCGTATGCAACGTCGCATGCGTTACAACATAAAAACGTAAGCAACATACGTTTTTCTATTTGCCTGACGAATGCCATGTAGGGAAAGCCGGACGACTCGAAAGCGATGACAAAAGCAACGACAACCACAACGACACCGACACCGACGGCCAAAGCCATTCAAGCCATTCTCGAGCTGAAGGGGCACTCAAGCTAGCGCGGACGAGCGAGCAAGCAAGCTGGCTAGCCGGCTGGCTGGCGGGGCGAAGCAAGGCAACCGTTGGCATCCAAGCAGTAGTTGGCAGGCATTGTCATCGCAGTCATTGTGGTCACGGCAGTTGTCGACGACAGTAGCAGCAGCAACAGCGGCAAGGCAAAATTGCAATCGATTTTCTATTTCGACATTTTTCCGTTTCGCCGTTCCTTGCCGCACCTGCCTGTCTCCCTTCCCTCCTCTACCCCGCCCCTCGGTTCCCCTCCGCCCCTCGGTGCCCCTCCTCCCCTCGGTTCCCCCTCCTCCCCTCGGTTCCCCTCCTTCCCTCGGTTCCCCTCCTCAGCCCTTCACCGCCCCTCTCTCTCTCTCGCTCTCTCTCTCAAACTGCCTTTCACATTGAGAGCGTGCTCGGTCGTTTGCACAGTCCATCCGTAGATAGGCAAATGTAGTTGGCTGCGACGACACGACATCGGCGTGCAACATAGTTGGCACGCCATCCGTGTTCAATGAACAGCCGCTTCTCGTCCGGTGGTCCGTACGACCGTTTCCACGTTCATCCGTCCATCCATCCACATCCGTCCATTTGTCCATCCGAGGTGTACGAGACACAGCGAGTTTGTACGTCGCGCTCAAAAGCCCACAGCCGGGGCAACGAGGGCAACATGCCACAGGGGCACCGTTACCGCTCCGCCCCCCCCCCCCCCCCGCTTAGCACAAGCACATACAGGTACGCGCTCCAGAAGGGTGGAGGAGGCGCCGCCAAGCAGGGCCGCTGCTGGCAGCAGTGACTACATACAGGTTTATCAATGGCGTAACTTTGACACTTTGTCAAACGTTTGCACAGGTTGCTCGGCAGAGAACTGACAGAGAGGCAAACGTATAGACAGGACAGATTAGCGACGAGCTGAACGAGTTGCTGGGCCCGTTGTTTTCATCATTATCATCGTGTTCGTGTATTTGTTCCTCTGGCGCGGGCAAATCTTAAACGTACATATATCTGTTCGTCCCGGTCCAGGCAAATAATAAATCGATAATAATTTATCAAGGAACAATAGAACCTGCGCTGAAACGTGCTTGACATACATATAGGTCTCAGGGATTGAGCACCTTCGTCTTTCTTCGCCTAGAACTTGTCAATTAGCGCGAAACTACGAACATGCTTAAACTTTAATGATCTTATATAATCCTATACTCATTCGGAGCTGGCCTAGACGGTCGGCAACCACGGAACGTGTGTGATAGACTTGATCAAACAGACGATTGTCATTAGAATGTCTTCTAATGACAATCGTCTGTTATAAGGTTAATGCGCAGACTACTAATATCTTCACTAGTAGTCTGCGCAAAATAGCCGCATAATACCTAGCGACCACAATAGCCGCGGTTATAACCTAAACGAACAATTCGGTGACGCGTCGCCCCACCAGGTCAGAAACGGTCAGGATATATCACAGAAGCAAAAATGCGCACTACTTATGTCTTTGGGGAACAGAAGGTTCAGCTACTTCTATAACGCCTCCCAGACGAAAAATTTCCATTCGGTTCTCCCATTCGGTTTTTGGGGTCGGGGTTATCCCATAAGTTTCGCTTGGATTCCGCGGGGTCGATCCGGCATGAACAAAAGACGCCGCTGCGCTAACCCTACTGTACGCTGCGATTACACCGAGGGCACCTCTGGGCCCGACGCAGGCGAATTCTATTCGTGGCGAATTTAATGTGTTGGCCAATGTGCCAAGCCGGAGCTGGGCGACTGACTCGGCCGTAGACATATTGGCTTGTTTTGTCAGCTGTCGTGGTTTATGATTATTGTTAACCTACTGTCAACCTGCCGAAGAACGATGCAGGACGATACTGTGAAGAGCGCCTGTTTAGCACTATGCATGCTCTGTGGATGCTGATTAACTTAAGTATTTGTCTGCGTTCGATGCGGCTTTCTGTCGGACCAAGCGCAAGCTTGCATTGGGCAATCTTTTTGGAGGATTTTCACCCCCACTTTTAGCATCCTTTGCGTCCGTTCTTGCGTCCGCCTTGCCTCCTTGATCGCCGCTGCCGCCAGCAGGAATGCCACGATTTGTATCCTTTTCCATCCGGGGTGAAGACGTCGGATGATTCAGCATGCACGGCGGCTGCCTAACGACGGTAGGACAGTGTTCGGCTTATCAGAAGGCAGCGCAGGGCTTCGCTTCTCACTCGGTCCAGGCTTACCCTGGATTGAGGGTTCGTTCCTCTAGCCGTCTATGCGTGACCGTCAGCATTGCATTCAATTGCTGCATGGGTGGACGTCAGCTTCACATCCAATTGCTGGACGTTGCCTATTTTGGAACATTTTTTACAGTCCCCGCACGTATATCCTCCGTAGACTAGTTCAGGTGGCACACAGTTCATACGGTACAAACGAAGACACATGCCAAGGTATGAAAGTAGAGATTCTCACGCTTTTGTGGGAGAACCGCAGAGAGCGCAGCTGGTCATGGATGCCACCATCGTGAACATAAATCGATGCTTATTCAGCCCGGATATCTGTCTGATTGACGAGGGCGACCACGGTGCGTGCCGGCCCGATCGTTGCGAAGTGCTGTCCGCAGTCAAGATCAAGCGCCCATAATAGTATAGCACTGGATTTTGCCACAGAACTCACCAATGAACTTACAAAGAATTACAAAGAACTATTATTGAGTGTTTGTCAACCCAACATTGTAAAGGGTTCTTTGCAAAGTCGCAAGGCCTACCTGTATGCTCGAAGAGCATTACGGTAGGCAGCCTTCAAGTCGTATGAGCCTACCTAGCGATGCCGAGTGTAGTACTTGTAGACGTTGCGCCTAAGACTAAAGGGGAGTAAAAATTAATATGAGCTGCCAACCTGAATTATCGTCAACGCTACGACATAGAAATTAATTAGTTCATTCGAAGTAGTGCTCTGTATACGCGTGGCAAACAAAGTAATGCGAGACCTGTTCGTGTCGCCGCGTGGTAAATAACGCTTGAGGAAGACTATGATGCGGAGCTGCAGGATTTTCCCTAAGCATAACGGCAACAGAAATGTGGTCAGATAAAAACGGACACCCCCGATGACGGACGAGTGACATAGTCTCTAGAAAAGGAGAACGCTGAATATTCTTCACAAAGTGGTGTGCCAAGAAGGCTGATATTCGAGGAAAGGCGGGAGTTGAAGGAACAACGTCCTTCAGAACATTGAGCGATTTTTTTCTGTGACTGAAATGACTGGAGTAGAGACAAACAATAAAGCCATTAAAATCGGATTTTTTTGTTGTTGTTGAAGACTAAGTGCCTGACAGAACCACTGTCACTGCTTTTAAAATCGTATAAAGTAGAAAAGCCGTTAGACCGCGTTCTGTGTCTTACATGTGAATTAGTTAAAACTAGAGAAACCATAGATAGCATGATCAGCGCTATTTAACCAGGTCTCGCTAACCAGCATAACATCCAGTCCAGACTCTTCGTGCTGAAGTAGATTTGTTAATATCACAAACTGCCTTGATTTTCCGAGTTTTCAGTTTATATGAACTGCTGCGAAAATAGTTAGCAGTCGGGGGAAAATGTAACCAAGTTTGATAAGATCTAATGTTATTAAGAGTATTAGCATTACTATTAAATCTGATCATAATTATCTAAGGGATTTTTTGAAACCCCTTGCTGATGTTAAGTATAGCAGCCATAATCGGACCTAGTGCATTTATAAGATCTTGTAAACATTCCATTGCCGCTTCTGGGCAAACTGCTTTAAGGATACTCAGCACAAGACCTATAAATTAATTTATATGTTTCATTGTCAGCGGCAACTTACGACCCATGGATTTGCAATAGGTTCTATTGAGGTGCTTGATAACTTTCTGATAACTTTCCTGGCATCACGGGTGGAGCGAACTTGCGCGGGATTGAAGTCGCGCCGGGAAGTTTCACTTTAAGTTCCGGCCCAGCAGCGTCAACAACAATGATTCCTACTGCGGCCGCATGCGACTTGCTATGGACCACGATAGCTGCGAGGAAGTGTCGCGTTTTTCGCGTTACGGAGCTCAGCACTCACTTGCTGAACGATACGACATTCCATCGAGGTCTTCCGTCTCTCAATTTCTACTCTGGCCCAAAGTGAACTGTTGAAGAGCCAACTCCCTTACAGCTTACGCATTTAAGCGAGCTTTTACAGTTTGCAGCCATATATCCTGATTCGCCGCAATTTTACAGGCTACTTCGCTCCTGTATACTGCAGCAACAAGAGGCCAGTCTTTTGCATCGATAGCAAGTAGTCCGTTTGTTACGACACCAGCAAACTGCAAGAAAACCCCGTGGAGGTTCTGACGCGTTCAGATCTCACTTTTTTTAGCTCTTTTCTCTTCTAAGAAATTACCCACACTGGAATGTCGAGAAATCTAATGAGCCCCGTAACATCGTCCAACTTGTCGGTTTTTACGCCGAATTGCGATTTAGGTCTGGAATGGGGGTGCCATCCCAATGCACTTAGTTATATCGCGAACTATCGTGCATTATTAGTGCAGGACGACGCTCGAGACATGCCGCTATTAATGAGACCTTTGGCAGAGCCCTTAGGTCGTGCGGTCGTCCGTGCATTCTTGAACCCCCAGGCCTCTGCGCGGAGGACGGCAAACGTCCAGATGGTATGACACTCACGCCATTCGAGCGAGGCAAAATGCTAGTTTGGGATGCAACCGTTACCCACTCCTTAGCTCCTTCTATGGTCGGTGGCGGCGCATCCGAAGCTGGTTATGCAGCCCACCTTGCGGAGACTAACAAATTGAGAAAATACTCATCAATCGGCTATCCCCATGAATTTTGCCCTCTCGCGTTTGAAACCCTGGGTGCCCCTGGCGTTCGGGCCAAGCAGCTGATCCGCAAAGTTGGGATCTTGTTAAACCTGTCATCCGGTGATAACAGGTCATCGTCCTTTCTTAAACAACGCCTGGATCTTGACATACAACGTGGAAACGCTGCTTCCGTTCGGGGCACACTCCTGAAGTGGTCTCGCCCTGGCCTCATCGAAACGGACACGTGACAGTCACAATGCGCATTGGCTTAGCTAGTTGATGTGTGTAACATATACCTAATGTATTAAACGGAAAATAAACTTTATAATATATGCTACCTCTAAAAAAAATTATATCGCTACATAACGACAGAAAATTCCCCTGAAACGGTCCACTCAATGGACGATGAAATGGTCAATGTCGTTATTTCACCAGCTGTTTTCTCCATTTTGCGTGCCACTACAATGCTCATTATTCGTCTGGCCTAAGCGGCTCAACAAGGATACACAGTCCTCTTAAATTATTTAAGACCGCTTATACAAGATAATTATACACGAATATATTGCCAAAGAAAAGTGATACATTTCCTGTCTTATGTAAATGGCATTACTGACTGTGTATATGATAAATGTCTCACTAGTGGTGGGTTACTGAAGTGCGAGGATCTATTGTTCTGTAGGCCCTGCATTCATTTTTTGCTAGGACAACATGCTCTCTAACCAGATCTGTTAATCGTCTGCTCAATAACTAGTAGCAAGTACATATTGCATTTCCAGCTGGCGTAACAATGTGGAAAAATGTTAGTGTGGAAAGAGATTTACCGCCGAATGATAAATATATAACAGATGAAGTAACACCATTAGCTGCATACTTAAAATTTGCCTGGTTTATATGTTTGCTAAGAGAGAGTGGTACTTAAATAATAGAATAATGATCCACGCTTTAGTGCACCCGAATACGAAAACGATTCCAAAATAGATATTTGCATATTTAAACAGCGAATACGTAAAGACTATCACGATCCATATTTTGTTTATATCGATAAGCCAGCTCCGCAGTGACGTATATATACAAGCGTAGCAAGAGATCGCACATTCACAATGTGAATAATGCTTCACGCTTTAGTGCTCTCGAATACGATAACGATCCCAAAATAGATGTTTGCATATTTAAACAGCGAATACGTAAAGAGTATCCTGATCCATATTTTGTTTATATCGACAAACCAGCTCCGCAGTGACGTATATACACATATATACGTATATACACATGTACAAGCATAGCAAGATATTGCACATTCACAATGTGAAGAAAATACCTGTATTGCTTGGGGAGTCGCAAGACACGTACGCAAGGACAATAATTAAAATTAACCTTATAATTTTGCTATTGACCTTAATCAACTAGCCTTTATCTGAAAGGATTAAGTGTGTCAATTGGCCATAAAGACAGTTAACAAGCGACAGTACCATAATACTGTATGCAAACTAATGTAAACAGTCTATGCAAAATAATAAAAAAAATATTTTGCGAGCGCACCAGCTACTCAATCATAGAAACAAATGTATGGTTGAATTTTGGCTGAGGCGTTCTGCTCACGAGGTTCAGCTTATATGCATCCCTATAGAAGTAATTAAGATATATAAATGGGTTATGACTCTTTAATACATCTCTTCTAAAAATATTTCGAATTTCTGCGACTGGATTTACAACCCTGGACAACAATTGTATTACTATCTACTACCTCTAGCCACCGTCATTGAGCATTATTTGTCTGGAAAGTGAAATAGATTACAAAATTCGTTGCTGTATGGGCGAATGTATGTGTGCAAGTGATAACGCAATAACTTACACAGTGTGAGACAGCATAATAGAAATAGTTCTTCTTTCTAGTGTATTTATTTTACGGGATTATTACGTTTGTTTTTATATCGTTTATGGAAATTGTTAAAGGGTTATTATAGGGTAATATGGCCTGCAAGATGGGGTACCTGTCCCTGCATGCTGTCGAAATAGCAAACGTTGATGTTGGCATGTGGCCCGCTGTTCACGTCACTGTGACGAAATGTGTATTTTTATTATTTTTAATAAATATTTTTTTATATTGTATGTCAACTCTGGCACAAATTCATCTCTCGTTTTTTTTAGCTTTTGGAGAGCCCATTAGTATGCAAAATTAGTATGCAAAATTTAACTTTTTGATTTTAAACGAAATTGTCATTGACCTTAGTCAACTAGTCTTTATGGGAAAGATTAGCTAAGCTAACTGTTTATGAAGTACGCAGGAGCAGGTTACAGCACCACAAGACTATGTGCAAGCTAGAGCTAACAATGTATGCAAAATCGTGAACAAATAATTTCGCAAGCGCGCTAGCTACTTGTCCACAAGAACGGGTAAATTGTTAGAATAATGGTTAAAGCAGCTCATTTGTTTATTTTTATCAGTAAAGAAGCAGTTAGAATATATAAGTGGGTCATTACTTTTCAATATGTTCCGCCTGAAAAAACGTTCAATGCATCTCTCCTGAAAAAAATATTACGCAATATTCCGCCATCAGCGTGGTTCAGTGTCATTACACATATCAAACCGCTCGGTACATATTATCCGGTTTCACCCTGAGAATTTTTTTGGCCAGAAGCCGGAGATGCCGCGTCAGTTCGTCCCTGCTGGCCAAAACCTGGGAACCTACCTCTGCCGACAAAATCCTACGCTCTTGGCAGTCGTTTGGTGCAGGCTGCCTAGTACTGTTGCATAGAAATGCTCCGTAGATATGTACATATGTATATATTCACTGAAGGAACCCGAGTTCTCATAAACACGCGATAATTGTTGGCCGGGTAGTATTAGACCTAAGGGACAGATAAGCTCCCTGACCTACTTATCAAACCTTGCACCTCAAACCCACCACTTTATAAGGGCGGTGAGGGGTGTTCCCCTCACGAACGGAAACAATATTCACTAGACTTCTTTACAATACGAGAGGGCTTTCTTGGGCACCACTTAATGCGCATCGTCAGCCCAAGAGAGAGGCGTTTTTAAACCGGAGGTCACTTTTTAAGTCACCTTGTTCTGTAAGTACCTGTGCCGTACACTCCTTTGATTATCCCCCAGGTTTTCAACCCTTGCCTGAAAGTTAGGGATCAAGCCTCTAACGCTGGCGTATCCTGGAAGGTCCGAACCCTTTCACTCTAGCAAAGTCCTCCTATAATCTCCGGTGTCCATCTGCCTTTAGTTTTCATGAAATTTTACTAGATAGAACCAGTGCAACAGATGGGCTGACCGTGTGGTGCGTCCTGACTATTCTTACTGCAACCACACGATGAACTTTATGTGACAGTGCTCGATTCCCGGTAGTGCTCACAGCGGGCGGTCCTTCATACCGGCGCTCGAAAGAACATTATTGACTCGGTTACTGACATAATAAGGAGTCGCCACGAACGGTGAGACAAATATGAAATATCTTCTTGAGCCATGATCAAGATGCGTAGATACCGGGCATCTTTGTCTGAACTTGACTCCGGGCGGCAAATCCTGCAGACAAAATACGTTGTCGTAAGCCAGACTCCTTAGCAGAGGACCAAAAATTGATTCCTGGCGAACACCTGCTGTCATGTCACTCTGTCGTTTTGAACATACCTATAATTTAAGTAACCCGATATAATTCGACACAAGTATGGCCAGACTTTCTTTCGCCATAGTATTTCCAATTTTCCTTTCAATGGCAGTGTTACTTTATTTCGATGTTAAAGGCATTTTTAACATCGAAAGGTGCCGCTAGAAACAGCCTCCTTGTCATTAATGTCGAGTTGTGGTCACGTTCGGCCTTTGCAATAACCTATTGGATAGCTGCTAGCACTGACTTGCTTCTACAGAATCTAAAATGGAACAAAGACTGGAGCCTGTATTCCTTCACAGAGACACGCAGTCCCGTCTCAATTATACATAGATTCTTTGTCATTTGCTAGGATGCTTAAGAGACAAATAGGCCTATAGGCACCACCACCTTTTGATATTAGTTGTAGGTCGCCACTCTGGCCACTGTTCCGAGAACTTTCCGAACAGTCATTTGATTGCCGATGCTCGCTCCTCGCGTCGCAATCACTTCGGCCACTGTGACGTCCGTGATTGCACCAACTCCTTTATAAACGTTCTCGTAACTTGATCGACCGACAGTGCTTTTTTCCAATCAGCAACAGCGCCCTGCTCTTTGCCGGTGCTAACAGTAAGTAGTGGGACTTCATCCTTCGATTGACCCCCTCTAAGGCGTCGTTTGCTTGGTCCTCCAACAGCTCCGCGTCCCTTGCGGTGACTAAGATTGCCAGGTCGTCGGCATAAGCTACAAACTGAACCCCGCGACGCCTGCTAATCTCTAGCACGACGTCGTACGCTAGGTTCTACAGCGTAGGTACTAGCACGGAACCTTGTGGTACATCTGCAGTTATTGCGCACTCCATGTTGTCGTAACTCACACTTTGCTGTTAAATGCATTTATTACGTTTTCTTCGTCTCTTCTATTCGCCTTAGCAAGTATCTTTCTGATGGGCTGAAGCGTTGATTCCCCCCCCCCCCATTTACGAAACCCGTACTGATCCTTCAAAAGCGAGACACGCCTTTCGTTGATTGCGTCGTTGAGTCTGCCCCGCGATATTATACCTATGGCCTTAGCAATTGTGTTAAGAAGGCAGATGGGCCAGAGGCTGAAGCCGAGCATGGTTCCCTCCCCGGCTTTGGAATAAGAGCCAGGCGGGCTTTGTAGGGCTTCCACACACGTCCTGCTCGATCTCCTCAATCAGTTGATTTCAGCACCAAAGTTTACTTTTTCTGACGGTGGTATTCAGGCTCGAGCGTGTTGCCTTGTATCCGGACCAGTGATTATCTGCTTTTTCCCGCCACTCCTTTTCTGCCGATTCCGTTCTTGCACTTCTGGCCCTTCCACGGGCTCTAGTGTATCGGCGCAAAGCTCCAATACACTCTTTCCGTGCAGCGGCCCCCTTGGAGGACCACTATAACTTGATGCAACGTTTTTTCGCCGTGAGTGTACTAAAGTTGGCGTTGCCTATTCACATGCCTTAAGAAGTAACTTGTCTAAGCTTCTCTCATTCAGGATGTCTACCAGTTCGTTGCAGCCCCGAACAATCTTCTCCCTAAGCGTCTTCTTTCTCAGCCTGCAAGCCGACCATCTGGGCCTGTGACACGCAGCGACAAGCACCGGGCTCTTGAGTACTTTTTCGTTTTTTACCGTGAATGTAATATATCGGTGGTCACTAAGGTTATCTTCGCATTCGATGACCTCCCAGTCCACTACTCTGTAGGTTGTGTCCGCGGCGCTAATTGTCAGGTCGATAACGGCTTCCTGGCCGCTGCGGGCGAACGTCGCCGCCGGTTGTTCACAATTATAAGGTTCCGTTCAGCCAACCACTCCGTCAGGGATTGTCCACAAAAGTTGGTGCGTCTACTACGCCAGAGCACAGATGCCATGTTGAAATCTCCCGTGACAATCTAGGTCTGAGGATACCGCGTTCTGACGCTGACGTCCAGTGCTTCAAAGCATTCGGCAAATTCCTCCTGGCCTCCATCGGAGAAAAAGCATCAGCTATAGAATACTGTGTCCCCGTCGACCTGTATCTAGGTAGAACTCTTTCCCTGGCTCCTATCCCAGCTTACTATGTCTTTTTGACGGTCCGTCCACTAAATCGCGGTGTCCGTTTTTTGTTTATCGTTTTATCGTCCTTCGTTCGTTGGTTTTGCCAGCGCCTCGTTTGGCTCTGACAACAGGCATAAGTACAATCCCAACTTGTCTACTGCTGCGGCTGTATTAAAGTACGGAGCGGCCAACTTCAGTAAAGGCATCCTTTTATCTCTGCGTCAAATGAATAGTCTGGTGACGCGAACCAAACTCTCTGGCACTTAAGACAGCAATTAACTGTTACTAAGTCAGCTATAGGAAAAACCTATGTGAAGTCTCCACGCGGCTTTCAGCTGGATGGCTGTGGACGCCCTAGAGCGAACGATCGCAGACCACTTTCTAGCACCCCCTTCGTGGCTCCTCGACCGTAAAGGTGCTAGTCATTTCCGCGATCTAGAAACTGGTGCCTTCATATATTTTGCTTTCATACTCTCAGGAGTGTTCTTAAAGAACATTTTGTTGTTACTTAACGCATATTTTTACAAAACGGACAGCCTAGATAAGCTTCTATGTATTACTCCAAAAATTATTTAAAATAACCTGTATAATTATGACAAGAATTTATCTTTATACATTGATCTTTACGTTTGCTGATACTACGTCATGTTTGGAGTGTTCTAGTTCTCAAGTCTGATCAACCGCAGTCTAGTTTTCTCGCAACAGGTGCCACAGGCAATCGCTGTTGTAGAGCGTTTGTTTCTGAAATCATTGCTAAATGTTGGGTTTATTGAAAGGAGGTATACAAATCGATTTTTGCTTAATTTGTGTCAACAGAATGGAGCGGGAAAATGGTTGAGACTCTAACAACATGAGTCGTGGGCTCGATTCTAGGGCGACATATACCCATTTTAGAGCATAATATTTGTTGATATAAGTTAAATTAATAGAAGAAAAATGAGTACATATGTCCTCCCTCATAGCCTTGAGGTAGGGCCATACGATTTTGAACCTGAGGGGGTCGGGAGGAATACGGGTATAGTGAACTTGCTAGTCCCACGCTAGGCGCCGCAGGCAACCAGCGTCATGTATGTATTATGCACATATGGCGTACACACATTGCAGGACCTGAGCTCAGTAGATAAAATACCTGAAGCCCTTAAAACAAATCACTCCATTCCAGGCGATACTGCCGCGCGAATTCAATTGCATCGTTGCCTTTTAGCGTTCTCGAATCTTGCTTGCAACATTCATAAAGCTTTTTGGTTCCGCTACCACACCAATATGTATGGCGAAAAGCTCTCACAAAGATGTAAGCCTTCAAGTAAAATGAGATCAACACTTCAAGTAGGGCCTGAGTTGTGCTAAATAAAGTCTAATTGTAAGTGTTGGTCTTGCTTGACTCGTCAACGGCGAGATTTTGAATTTTGTTGACGGCCAACACGGATAGCTCGACCGTCTTGACCTACCGACTTCAGGCATGTTTTGACTTGCTAACAGAAAACAGCATAAGCAGAACTCTATCAAGAAAAAAGTTCCTCGACTTCATATTTACCTTACCATTACAATAGTTCAAAACAGTATGGTGTCCTTGCACACACAATGTTTGCACAACGTGTCCCATCGCTTGATCGGCTGGCACCGGTGATGGCAGGTAGTAAATGAAGGTAATGTTTCCTATTTATGACCATACAACGCAAAAGTGTCGCAGCCAGCATGCAGATGATGTCTGACTAGTGGTGAACTAAAATCGTTAACTTAGCCAATGGGGGTTTCTGATCGGGGCAGCGGGCAACCATAGAGCGACAAGATTTGCCTCTAACTCAATCGAAACAAGAATAACTAATTGTATGACATAGGGTGTATGACATAAAGGATCCTCTCCGAGTATAAATATGAGCAGAATGATTTTGAGGGGTTCTGCTCCAACCCCCCAAATTTCTGCTCCACCAAGCTGGTGCAAACCGTTCCAGCTTGTCACCACCAATCACTGTACCACAGACAGTGAAGTCTGTAAATGCAAAGTTCATCATTCACTGTCATTTTGATTAACACCGCATATTGAAGCTCATCTCGTGTTGTCGTCAGCATACGACGCCACTAATACGATGGAAATCAATACTGCATCAGCCTGGCCGCGGTTAACCACACAGAAGCTGCGGATCAAGTTCCCGGACATTCGAGTCTTCTCTCCATGCTGACCAGGAATGTACCGACAACCGGCACAGCTGCCGCACTCAACGAATTCGCTTTCAAACACTCCACCACAGCCGCTAATACGTGTGCGGTTTCATCTCGCCAGTATAATGCTGGCGCGCTTTAACCTCGCCACAGTCCGACCACTTTGCTTGAACAAACAATGCTGAAAGATGAGGGAGGACGAGCTTAGCTACACTCGACTTGGTAGTCTGTATCAACACTGCACTTGCAGTGGTGTGTATTGTTAAATGTATGTAGTAGTAACAAAGTAGCGGTCTTGACAGAGGGCTTAGATAGACTAGTACATACAATGCTTGACCCTAACCCAACCAAAGTTATTCCGCGCGTTGACTAACACACAATTCTAAAACGTGCTTTCAAATGCCATCACCAACTTCTAGAGTTGTTATGTAAGTGATGTGATACTTAACTCAAATGACGACACAGTATAACGATAAATCAAACAAAAACGTATTTGCTTAAATGTGAGCGTAGTTTTATTGAAGCTTGGTAACAGCCGCATTGCACGTAGCTCTTTCCAGCAATGCAGAAGCATACGATTAATGTAGTCTGTATTTTGCAAACCTAAGCAACGATTGAAGGCCGACGACGTAGAAGACAGGGCTATTTGGGTCTTTAGAGGCAGTAAACAAAATTTAATCGTTCGGAGAGAATATATATATATATATATATATATATATATATGTATATATTTATAATATATATATATATATATATATATATATATAGGCGATGTTCCGTACACGCATATATGTGTTTTCTGACGTTCTAACTGACTATGTAACTCTCATGCGATAGCGCAATACTTCGTTACACGTCCTTCATCACACGGACGAGCCCCGGCAGGCTTTGCCTTCTTTCGTTTCGTAGAACTGTTGGTTCGTGGTTTCGCTCTGTTCGCTGGTCATGGCAGGCCATCAACTGCCGCAACACCACACGTGCACTAGCTTGTAGGCGCTTGCAAGCTCGACAGTAGTCGGCTCACAGCTAAACAGCTGCTGTACATAATCGCATCTGCATTCGTATATATATATATATATATATATATATATACATATAAATATATATATATATATATATATATATATATATATATATATATATATATATATATATATATATATATATATATATATATATATATATATATACTATATATCTATATATATATATATATATATATATATATAGCGCGTGCGAGTGTAATACATTCGGTATGGCTATATGTATATACTGGGATAGTATCTGGATATGACCGTGTGACGATTTCGGCCTGGTTAGACAAGATAGATTCTGCAACTATATGTAGTGATTTTGGTATGCTTAGACGACAGCAGGAATCGCTGTTGCTAGTTGCCGTAGTAACAACAGAACAAAAAGAACAACAACAATAACAGCAACAGCAACAACATCACAATCGGCAACAGCAACAATAATAACAACAACGACAGCAACAACAACAACAACGACAACGACAGCAACAAGAACAGCAATAACGACAACAATAGCAACAACAACAACGCCAACCTAGACACTCTGCCCTGCCACAACGATTCCGGGGTGATTGATAATGTTGTTGCTACTCTTGTGACAAACAGCATTGTGACGACAACGATTCCTACCGTTGTGATGATTGATGTTGTTGGCTGCTGACCTTGAAAAAGCACATTGTGACATAACTGCGATAATGAAATTACAACGTATAGCCACAACCGTCGTCGAGGCGCCTCCGACGTCACGATCATTCAGAGCGTTACGATGTTCCGCATCGCTTCGTGGCTTCGTCGTACAACCTGAAGTCATATAGACCACCCCGCTTCCCATTTGTGCATCAGTGGAGCCTGCTGTCGTCGTTGCAGCTGCTGTTGCTACGCTGCCACTAGCAATGGGCGGGGAAAAGAATCTAACCGTTTTAATAATTCTTGCCGACAATCGTGATTGTTCGTCGTACCCTGTCGATATAAGCGGTGCACACTAGAGCTTGGATAGCGAAGTTGAGGTGGACGCGTTCCGCATAGACAGCGTCTCCGCCTGCATCTCTATCTATATCCCGTACACGTGAATAGATCGGTCGAATCGAACCGAGGGCCCTGGGATAGGGCTGTGTATTTATTGACCATTCGGGGTTGGTGTTGTCCACGCGTACACATATATCTGAGCGGGAATCACGAGCGGCACCGGAGAGGTTGTGTGTGTCCGACGTGGAAATGAGGCCGCTGCTCGCCAGATGCAGGAGGAAGAGGAAGAAGGAGGCGAGCTTCAGTCGGTTGCACAGCTCGGAGACCAGCATGGGAAGCCGACGACGAACGAGTGTCGGGCTTGTTCCATAATTAGCCATACTCAGAGACGGAATGAAAGGCGGACAACAGAGAGCGGCGAGGTGAAACGAACTAGATAACGGCAGAGAGGGGGAGAAGAGGAATTAAGAGAGGAGAGATATTGAGTGAGAGAGAGAGAGTGGCGGAAGGGAAATCATGGAAGGGGGCGAGAAGAACAGCTGGAGAGACACATAAATATACGAAAAAAAAACAGAGTGACGTAAGCTGAGGTAGGAGACGGCGGCGGGAGGAATAGCGCCATCATCACCGTCATACCTACTTGACTAAGCTCAGCCACGCAGCGTGTGGAAAATAACCGGCGGCATTGTCGACTACTCATGACTCCATAATGCCTTCTGCGGCTCTCTGCGGGCTCATGCAAGCCCGTGCACAACTGGCTAGGATGAGGCGCCAAAGGGCGCAAGTCCCACCTCTCCGTGCTTGAAGCTGGGATTAGGGTCAACGCGCGCTATTTGGCTTCGCCCAGAGATAGGCCGCGCTGTTGTTGCTGCTGCAGCCGCTGCCGCTGTTAATTCAGCCCGTTGTCTCGTGGCCAGGCACCTCGGGCAACAAAAACACTTGCGAAACCTCATCGGAGACGCGCGTATGAGCGTCTGGCAACGTTGACGCACGGCGCGAACATACGACGACAACACTACCTGCAGACGTGCAGGTGGTGGTGCGAAAACGTAATCGCAGTGGACAATGCGGCTCAGTAGAGGGCGGCGATATAAGAAGCCAACAAAAAGCACCTCATATCTACCGTAATCAGAGTGCGGCCGGAGTAAGCCTAGCGGCAAACGAACAAGAAGCAAATGATCTCTACTCTTCCAGGACAGGACTCTGGCCATTGGTGGACCGACAGCGTTCTATTTTTCACTTAGTTAAACAAACTTGTTGTTGATAAGAGGCTAGAGAAGAGTTTGCCAAGCTGTCACAGCTGTAGTAGTAGTGGTAGTAGCAGTAGTATTAGTAGGAGATTACATTCCGGCGGTCTCTGGATAAAACGCAGAGACCGTTGAGCCTCACGATAACAAAAGCCAAAAACAGCGTCAAAACCCCGTGGGACCTACGCGTTCTCTAGGCCGCAGTCCGTCAAGTCGACTTACCCGCTCTGTCAGGTGTCTGACGTTGTGCGTCGACGACGAAGACGGAATGGAACAAAATATGAACGGAGAGATACAGCGGAGACGGCCAGCCGGGCTCCCGGACTGGCTCCATCACTCTAGATGTGAGGACGTGGTTCAAAACGCGGTAGGGAGCAAGTTTCTAGCCACTGAACCGATTCCTTAAGGTGCACGGTATCTTCAGAAACGGTTTTTATCGTGTCAGACGTGCTCCGTTGCTAAGTTGCACTGGCAATATCCTCTGTGGTCCGGGAGGAAAAAAACGTCATCAAATGTATAAAACGTTTGAAATATGCACGGCGTTTACCGCGGGCGAATAGGGTCCAACACGAGCGCGCGGCTCGTTAAAGAAGGACCCCTTGTAACAAGCTAGTCATCAAACGGGAAGCCTTCTTCAAGATCGCAGCGAGCGTTCTGCCCAGGCAACTTAAAAGTACAACTAGGGATTGAAGTTGCATTGTATTGCGCTAATAGCTTCAAATAATGTAGTGGTGGCGTAGTGTGTAAACCTTATTTTTGCGTATCGCTATGCACTGAAACCAGAATACGTACGTTTAAAGAACGTCGTCGTTAGAGACGTTTGCTACACTTCTTGAAGTGTACAGTTCTACTTCCCGGCCGTCTTGCCCTTCTCCGAGCAGTGGGGGACAACATCCTAAAACGTTCTCTAGAAGCTGTAGGACGTATATGAAGATGATGTTTTTAAAACGCGCTTCGATACACGCGACGTCGCAGCGAAGCATGTTGGTATTCTAGGAATCACAAAGGTAACCAACTATCAACAATAGGGCAATCAGTGTGGCCTTTTTAGCCTGCTGATGACTCGAGAAAGTGGCTGAACGTTTTGCACTGTATGTGACGACGAATTTGGCCATCATGAACTCGTATATGATAGTGAAACAGACGCCGACTACTATAATATTGCAGCAGGGTGAAGAGATTGCAAACCCCTTGCAGCTTTCTCAGGCTGCCAAGTTGACGGTGGTGAATCAACGATGTGCTGTTTATCGTTTGTTAGTTTAGGCAGGTAACGTTTGTCAGTTTAATCTAGGCAGTGAAAATTGTACCTTACCGTACTTCCATCGCGTTCCTCATGCATGCCACATCAAGGTTCTCTGTCTGCTAACAAAGCTAGTCGAGCAGCTTGCGCCATGCCACGTACGGCCATTTCGACAGAGCTTTCAATTAGCGTCGGCTCCCGTCCTGTGGTGACCCTGCCCACGCATAAACACACACACATATATATATATATATATATATAGTGCACATTTCATTTCTGTCATCTTTGTGCCTAGGTTGCTATCGTCGGCGCTAAACGAACCCTGCACTATACTCGAAGAACAAGGAGCCAGCACAGTTTCTCAAAACCTACAATAAATTTGCCTTAACTCGCCTAACGGAGCGCCATGATGTCGTCAGAGCCGGTTAGGCAGCAGCAGCATCCCAACTGCAAGTTCTACATGAGCATGATAGCAAATGTAAGGCAAACGTGCGTCATGAGCTTGTTTAAGGTCCCATGTAAGAGAGCATAGAACCATGATTGTTGAACTCAAGCAAGGTATAACAGATGTAAAGAAAACTGTGCAAGGTCAATGTGCATCACTTGAGTGTCATATTCGGGTGGCATTTGAAGTTTGTACTACATTTCAGTAAAATAGCAAAATGTCTAGAGTGATACTTAAAGCCTCTATATTGTTGACGTGGAACTGTTTACTCTAATGGATAGAGCCTTCCCGTTCCCCATGTGACGTACCCCTGTTTACCTATGTACACTTTTCTGCAGTCAAGGCGGTGCCCTGTTGTAAAGAACTTGAGATACACTTGTCAGACGCGTTGCTCGTTTTAGATCTGTCTGTATTCTTTGCCATACACACGAATATTTATCATAAGTAGTCGAACATTTATCATGAGTATTCGAAGTAGTGCTCAAGCTATCCTATACTAAAACGAGCAGATTTCGAAATTGTGGAGCAGAGAACACTTCGAAAGCTGTAATTCACTCCTTTGCGTAGTGCGTATTCTGCAAAATTCATTTTGGCTACGATTTTAATTATTTCGAATGTTTTAACTACGGTAACCTGACCCTGTCATTGTTACTTTCCTTTTCGCAAAGTCGAAAAGCTAAAAGCCTCGCACATATGCGAACCACAATTGAGCGTTGGCATAGCTCGGTGTATATCAAACTTTCTAAAAACAAACTTAAAGCCTTCCAAATCTGCCAATTATTAGGCTGACATGCAAGTTGGGAGTATCTCTAGCTACGGGATTGAAACCAGTGATGTTGAGGTTGGACCTAAACATCGAGATCCCAGTTTTTTCTGCGTTCAATAACTCGAAAAGTTGCCATTACGGGAATCAAACACAAACATTCGGGAGAATGCTAGCAATGATTATGTCGGTATCAAACTGGTCGTAGCCTGATTAGTGCTTGCGAAGTATTTAAAGTTTACGGTGAAAGTGTCAGGGGTGCACGCATTCTGCTAGGATTTTGTCTTGCTTAGCAAAAGGCTTTACTTGTTGTACAATTGGCATAACATGAAACGTTCGTCGTCATCATTTATTGATTGCACTTAAAGTCCCAACGAGACAGGAAGTTTAACAACCTCCTCCGAAGCCCTAGTTGGTTGACCGAAATGTTACTTGGTGCGCGCAGAGCCAACAAGTGGAAATTCAGAGTACTCCTCGTCAAATTCATTGGAAGAACGCACAGAGTGGTGATTGATAGCCATGCACGATGTATCTGGTGTATCCGTGGCAACCGTATAGAAGAGATTGCGCGCCTGTTCTTTTTTTACGTTCTGTAGTAGAGATTTTATCACGCGTATTTAAACAGTCTAGGCATCTTGTAAACGGTTTTAGCACCAATGAACATTCTGGCAACTAGGTCAATCTTAATCGACTTAGGTTTAACTATTTAAACTCTCGTAAATTGGTATTTAAGTGGCCGCAGTGGGCCCGCCGCGGCCGATCTATCGATTCTCAAAAGCAGCGGTTAGATGAACCTGTACCACCACGTCGTTGTGTGCGCTCCATCAACATGCTGAAATTATACTGTAGAGCAAATTTTTTCTGAAACGTCCACTAACAGTTCTGGTAAGGTCTTCAGATGTGTAGAGTATTTCTCCAGTTAACCTTTCAGGAAGAAAATTAGGACCTATTTTATACCGCTTCTTTTCACAAAACCGAGCAAACAGTAGTTAACACGTTGTTGAAAATCAGTAAGCCGCAATTCTCAACCTTGCTGAAACCGGTACGGATGCATTTTTTTAGGATTCGTACATTGTGCTTACTACGGCGAATCAGACCAACACTTGCGGCCACCGTCCTTATGTTTAATTCAATTATTTTGAAAAGCAGCGTTAAGGTCAGTAGGAACTCACTCTTTCAAGCTTAGAACAAGCTTAAAGCAAACACCTTAGTTGACATGCTGCATCAAGCATAGAGCGGTTCATACAAGCACGGAGCGGCATGTGCTAAGATGTTCGCTTTAAGCTTGGCCTTTTGTTTCTTGCTTGTAAGAAGGTTCAATTGCCGTTTCGCTTCAATTGTGATATCCAGCTGCTACTCGTGAGTCGTCGAGAGTACAGCAGAAAGGTATCTCAGAAAATTTCAATCACCGTTATCTGAGAGGTCTCGTGTTCTAATTCGGAGCGACAACAACTCATTGGGGACAATTTCCAGTTCACCGTTACACGAGCTTATTTGGCGACAAATTCCAATTCGGCGTAACACGAACATATTTAGAGACACTTGTTATATGCTTTGTCAAAACCAAGAGTTAGATTTGTTGAAACTTATAGCTATCTCTGATAACATTCAAAGCTCTACGTACAGTGTTCTTACGGCTTCTTTTTTTAGCTATAGACCTGCTGACATCTTTAAGGCGGCGTTATCTTTATCGCTGTGAATAAGTCCTAGAGGTAAAAATATGTAGGTAAGAAAAAGAAGAAAAAGAGAGCGTTGAGCGCATACAAAGTCACAAACTGCAGCGTCATATTCCTATGTCGTGCGTGCCTGTTTCTGGATGCGTGTTCTCGCACCGCGCCTCTGCATCGCAGCGGAGTGAACTTACAATCAACCGCAGAGGCATTGCGCGGCGCTCTACGCACCAATTTCAGCGACAACGACGACAACGACGAGACATTAGCTTGACCTCTCTGCTAAAGCTAACTAGCAGACCTTAGCCAGTTCCTAGTGGAACCCGCCAGGATTCAACCATCGGGGTCCACTCGCAGTCAGCAAGCACGCCTCCACTCTATTTTTTACTTTCTCTCCTCTACCCCACTCCCTCGCTCTCTCTCCCTCTCAGTTGCCTACCACAATTGGGGAGACACATTTGTGGTCACGCCCCAGCTGTTCAGACCTCGCTCGCCTCGCTCAGCTAAAACTAGAAACGGCCTTGACATATCCGATGAGTCCGGCTGATGCCGCAACCTTTGTAAGCCCTCTATGTATGAATATTAACGGCGGTATACTATATACTCAGTTGCTAACCAATTATGTTCCTAGTTGCATTCATGTTTATACGAGTATGTCTACATAGTTCAATGCAATTAAGAACATCCCTCATATATATATATATATATATATAGCAATGGATTCAAAGTTCTGAAACATCTTTATGAGAATAAAAATATCTAGCTAATTACCCGAAGTGTGTTTGTTCCCTTCAAAATAGCTCCCGCCCACTTCAATACACTTATAACTCGTGGTTTCCACTCTTGGGTACATTTTTTAAACGCGTTTTTCGGAATCGAGTTGAGTTGCTCCTACGAATTTTCCTTTGTCTCCCTTCTAGTCTCGAAGCGTTGTTCCTTTCAATGTCTTTATCCGTGGGAACAGGAAAAAGTAGCACGGTGCCAGGTCCGACGAATAGGAAGATTGCGGAAATATAAGACTCAAATATTTCACCAAAATCAATGACGTAAGATTCCAAAATCAGTAACGATGTGTGCGCTGGTGCATTGTCGTAAAAAAGCATTTGAGGGTTGTTTGCCCAGAGTTCAGGCGTACGACGCAATATTCTTAACATTTTGCAGTGTTCCGCATTAACCACAGAACCAGGTAGCAAACCTCGTGTTTCTCTTGTATTCGAAAAAACAGTTATAATGACCTTGGTGTTGTATCTGTTTTGTCTGCATTTTTTTCGATCGACTCTCTTCTTGGAAGCACTACTGGGAGGATGGGCTTTGATATAGATGTCGGAAACATATACCGACGACTCGACTTCTGTAAATACTCTTTGAAGATACCCCAGGTTTTCTGCTTTCATCTGAAGGTTCAATTCGGACATTTCCTGACAGGTGTTAATTTAGTGGAAATTGAACATTGTTGGAACAAACTTTGCTGCCAGTCTGACGCAAAAAAATAGGTCAAGACTGTTCGAACAGATTCATTCATAGTATATCTCCAATTCCTCCACTATGTCGCTGATAGTAAGTCGGTAATTATCGAGTACAATATTACGGACTTCTTTAACATTTTCTACTGTGATTGACGTCGAACGCCAAACTCCCCGAACGAGGGTCATTTCCTTTCTCTTCATTTCCGCCGCAAAATTTACCGTGCCACGCATACATAGTGTTTCGCGATACTGCTTGATCACCATAAGCAGTTCGTAAAAATCTCACCACTCTAGAACATTTATTTAAATATTTTAACTCAGGAGACACTATAAGGCACTGTTACTGTGTTTCCGATTAGTGCACCAAAAATAATATGATATATTTCTGTCCCTAAATGGGCCGTTGTATGTCTGAAGGAAAACCACGTTTACAAAATTTGATGGAGTAGAGATACCCAGATTAAACCACATCCGCGATCTTGGAATAACGGTAACACCGGAGCTGTTTTTTAATATTCACATTACGCAAACTATTCATTATGCTAGTCCTATATGTAATATGATATGTCTTATATGTAATAGATTTGTTGTTTTATTATTTTATGTCTAATATTTTATGCCCGCGGTGGCTGCGTTTGATTACACATATTGATGCAATTAACGAGGTGATGTCCAAATTCTATAGACGTGTTGCGTTGAGAGACGTTGAGACATGTTCAAATTCGATAGACGTGTTGTTTTAAGGTAGAGCGTAGCAGACCTGACTCAATACCTATTTTAGAACGGCGCTTCAGAGCAGGATCTAAAATGTGTGCACGAATTTCTCTGAGTCTAAGGGACTTCTCATTTTTTCAATATTCGCAACAACAATATGTGCAGTACTTAAATCGTACTGTCGAAAACAATTGCAATCGGACCAAATCTACAACACGTTTTCGTGGCGCATAGCAAGAATCTTGTGAATCATGCACTCGCGATATAATATTTTAAACTTTACCATTGCATATTTCACGAATTTTATTTTATTTTAGATTGACCTCTAAAACACATTAAAGTCATGTCTTTTTGTGAATAACCCTGTACATAAATATCTTCTATTTAACAGCAATAAAGAAGCACTTGAATTAAATTGACTACATAGTCGAAGGGTTAGGTAAATCGGGAATGCCAGGTCAATTGCTAAGACAACTTACTAATATTTTCAAGCAAAATAGGGCAATAATCGATAATGCGGCACTTCTGGGAGGACTATTAGAGCAAGTGAGAATTCGTCTGTCCACAGATAACGTGATATTTTTTGGCTGCACTTTTTTCGGGGCAAGCAAGTTATAGTTAACGTTCATGGATAAGCCGGATTTAAAGGAACTGGGAACACGTTAAAGGAATGGTCGCCTTACGAAGTGGACATAGAGTATAACTATGTTAAAATCGCTCCCACAGGTACGTCGCAATTATCTTTAGCAACCAGTGTCTTCATGTGTAAACGATAGTTGTATCATGGGTACACCGCCGCTAGGGTGGCCCATTTCGCGAAGTTATAGCCCAGACTTCCTTTAATACAAGCACGTTTACTCCTTGAACCGCTGACTCGGTAATAAGTCAAAACGGTGTATTAAAACCCTCGGATAGAGTGTTTCGGGAATGCCAACAGAGGACACGCATCCCACTCTGCCGATCCTGACCATGCGCCACAAGAACTGCCCATGGCCACCGGGCACCTGGGTGACGTGGTACAAAAGCTTTTTGTGGCTGCAGCCTTACCAGGCCCTAAGGTCTGGGATGAGCTCATGGGCCCGTCTCCGTCCGCTCCTAATCGTTCTGCCAGGCAGCCATGATTGCGCCTCGGAGACCTGCGTAGTCAAGTGATTCGTCTATGTTCTGTGTCTCCGTTTCTCTTGCTAACATAGCCCAGGGAAGCATTCCAGCGAGAATTAGGACTGCCCTTGGAAGGAAGTTTGCGGGGTCTTACGGCCGTCTTTGTGTTTCTTGATTCTCTCCCTCGTCGGTGATAATCCTTGTTGCTCGACTACGGCTGCCGAGTGCGAATGATGACTCCTCGTTTCGTGGTTAGTCTATCTTGGCCCTCGTCGAGATGGCGGGATCGTTGACCTTGATAGTTAGTTGTTCGAGGCACTGATCTTTCGAGTTTAAGGTTAGTAAGAGTTAGTTTCGGTTGCCTATATCAGCAATAGAGCTTTTGGAGTGTGCTGTCCGCAGTTAAAAACTCATAAATCCCTGCTATACGGCGGGCTACCGACCTGGCCACCGCCTGCGCTACTTTATTTTTCTAAAATTCCGTAAACTTGTTGTACAGATGTTTTAAATGATACGTGGGAGGTTTGGCACGATGGCGTATCTTGCGCCATTTCGACAGGATTCAGGCAGAAAGTCCAGTTTTTTTGCCACTTGGCTTCACGACCTCTCAATACTTTAAATAATTATAGCATATTATGAACAATAGCATATATATCGTCATCGTGTTGTCTAGGCAGAATAGGGGCGGCCCCAATGGAGCGCCTTATTAAACACCTATATAAAATAGGACTACAACATTTTTTTTCCGTTTTTGTCCGTAAAGAACCATTATAAAATCCGAAAAAAACTTTTTGTAGACCCAATAATATATATAATATATATATAATTATGTCACCTGATGCCATCCGCATTAAAACTTTCTGGTAGCCGTGCTATGTAAATGCCGGAGCGAGTGCACTGCTATTTCCATTTCAGCGATCGTCACAAAGCCTAGCTGGGGTTTGACAGTCTCGTTTAAAGGACATAAAGTACCCGTGTTGTCGCGAATTCCGAACTTCAAAGCCAGCCGTCGAATGAACAAAAACAAAATAAATATCGCTGTTCCAACGGCGGCGGTTATGAGGTTGATGGTGCGGACAGCATAGATAACTCTGCTCCGAACACAAAAGGCCGGTTCGTCGGTACGGCACGTAACCATGGCGCAGAGCGTCTACGATACTGGCTAATGCAACAGCAGTCAAACCAGCAAGTCGGCAGCAGCCATTCCTAATGGCTCTACTGTCAGATCAGTTAACAAGCGCACCATCTGAGCTAGCGATATTTTCCATTCTCCCCCTCCTGACCCCGTATTGACTTTTGCATCTCGTCGTTTTGGCGCTTGGGTGCGTAACTACCCCCTGTGATCAGTATAGCAAAAACATCGATTCAGCGGCCGTGAACAATGCGAAGGCTCACTCGACTTATTATGATCGTACTATTGTTTTGTTGCATAGCTGTATCGAGTGGCTGCTGCTGCATCGCGTCGTGTACGTACTTTTAAGCTTTCGGTCTCGGCGCGGCTAAGGCTTCACACAATATTTTCTTCCTTTGACGATGATGCTTGGATGTATCAGAGCAAAATCGTACACGGGTATTAGCCTTACGGAAAAAAACAAATGAAGTTATGATCATCGCACATGTTATTAATAAAACGCACTTATATAAAACAAAAACAGTGTCAGGAGTACAAAAGCAACGGCGGCGGCGGCAGCTGCGTAGGCTGTCAGATTTTTTGTCAGATGTGCGATGATCTAACGGACAACATCGCAAATCCCTGACCCTGATCATTCATCTGCTAGATCTGGATCATACATCTGCTAGACCCCGTCCTGCTTCTCCCCTTTCGTAACCCAACCCCCCCAACGGCGACGACGATGACGACAACGAAAAACCTGTCGCAGCAGCAGCCGCAGTAGCAGCGTCTGCATATGGAGGTCATAGGCGTATCACTCTCAGTGCCCATTAGGACGGGCTCGAGGGAGAGCCGAGGGAGGGCGGATTGGACGACGCCGATGCAACGCTGGCCAACCGTAGCGTTATTTCCCAACGGACTCTTTCTCGCAGGATAGCATGGATTCCCAGCAGCCCAGCTCCCTATCCGCCTCGGCGGCCTCCGTTTTCACCTCGCTCGCGGAGCTGGTAGCGGCAATCCGGCGGTTCTTAGGGCAAGCATCATCGTTGCCAAAAATAAATCCTCCTCAATTACGTGTTTTTTTGTTGCTTGCTCCCATTCTTGCCTGTTTGGCTTCCAGAACATGCCGTCTGTTTGTCCCCATTCGTCGTGAAAAAGCTCACGTAGCCTGCAGCGGCCAGCTTCAAAGGATGGTGACGTGATGCGCAACCGCAGAGGCGACAACAACGGCAGCAACAACAATGATACCATCAACAACAATGATACCATCAACAACAACGACACCATCAACAACAACAACAACAATACCATCAACAACAACAACAATACCATCAACAAAAGCAACAACAACAACCGCGAGAAGTCGGTGTACCTAATCGGTCGGTGTACTTAATCATTTTCGTAGACACAGCATAGAGGCGCGTGCATATAGAGAGCATCAACATGCTCGCAGTTTCGATTTTGCAATTTCGTCGGATCAGCCACTATCCTCGTTGTTGTACGGTTTTACGGTGCTTCGTTGCACACGCTCACGTAAACTCCGCCACTTGTTTTCCGGCGATTGTATTTCCATTAACTTTCCCCTAAGGCCAACCCGTTTGTTCAGCACCAGCACTCGAGCACTCCTCGGTGGCGCCAGCGTATCTAGTGATCTATATACCTACCTATCTATCTACCTTACTGCTCTCTCTCTCTTTCTCTCGTTCTCTCTGATCTTTCTCAGAACTCGCCTTTGCCAGAAATCGCTTTCCTAGAACTCGCCTGTCATAAGCTGTCGTGCAAACTCGTATAAAACACATTCGTTTAGGTCGCCCGGTAAGCCTGTAGGTGTAGGCAAAGGTTCCGTATTTCTTCTTCGTCTTCTTCCCGTGTTCCCATCTTCCGATCGTTGCTATCAGCCGATAGATCTTAGTCGTTTGCAGCTATAAGTAGTAACTTTACGACTAGTATCTCTTATATATATTTGTATAGTTCGAGGAATCGTAGATTTCGGGGTAAACGGGCCAGAAAAGAGTTGCGCATAGCGCCGTCGTCCTGTGATAGAAAGTGCACGAGAAGAATGTAATTGTTGACCCTAGTTATAATACGATATTTATGACCCAAAGGGCATCGAATATTTGCTGTACGGCGATTCCAAGCCGGAGGGGGTGAAATATAGTCTAAAATTACGAGCAACCTTTCTAATTTTTTTTATTTTTTATTAGGGTTGAGCTATCGCAGCGGCGAGTGATGCAAAAACGATTAGGAACGTGAATACGTGTTAGAAGAGTGTGACGGGAAATGAAATAATGTATTCGTACAGTTATATATTTCAAGTCTATACAATCAGTATCAACATATGATTATGCCCGTTCCCACAAAATATGTATTTGGCACGCATAGCGTACGCACTAGTGATCGATAATTCGTTGCTGGCGAACCACCAAATATAGCAACCATGGATTTCGTGGTGGTGTCTCTGCAAAGAAAAGACGAAATGAGCACATGGGGGTCGCGTAAAACTAGATCATCAGGTAATCAGATATGAGAGCTATGGTAACGCTATACCGTAGGCGCATTAGGGACATCGAATGGAGGTGAGGGCAGAGAGGGAGGTATATATATATATATAACGAGGAATGGAGAGAGAGAAAAAAGCAGGCGTCTAACAGGTCTATATACAAATAATCAATGCCGTCTAGGCAAATGGACGCTATAGATCACCTAGCGATGTCACAATAGGTTGAACAGATTTGGGCACGATACAGCTTATATCGAACACGCACACGTTTGAATAGTCGACTGACGTGAGCTTTTTGCTTCATACTTACTAACGTGTCTAGAGCAACAATGGCACATAATACCTTAAAAATGTTACTTTCAAGTTTTACTTTCCGGTAAGCAGTAAGTGCGTTTAATAAGTACAAGTATTTTGTACAGTCAAGCATAGGCCCCAGACGTATATATATATATATATATATATATATATACATATATTTATTTATTCATTTAAATGACAGTCGACGCAAGCTAGCGGAAGACGAATAGCGGGACTAAAGTGTGTCATAAAAAGTCGATATATTGTGATGCCTTACGTTGAAGCTTTCACGTTCAGAGCCGTACAACTGTCACAACGACCAAAAATGTACGCCCAAAATACTATTCTTAGGCAATACCAAATTAATTGCCCATCATTTCCGTACCAAAGTGATGGCGCTGCGTTACGTAGTTGCCAAGTAACTAAGCCTTTTCGACAGCCTTAGTTGTTATGTTTTTACGTTGAAGCTTTCACGCTCAGAACCATAAAATTCGTCCAAGGCGTGTCCGCCCCCTCCTTCCATTAGGAAAACATGTTTTTTTGCCGGGTTCTACCAAACCTCAAAATATATACCTAACGTTCTTGCTGCAGCAACACACTTGCTGCAGCAGGCCAAAATGCTAGCAAGTATGCATGTCTTTACTTTCGATATGACGGCAACTACGTAACGCAGCACCATCACTTTGGTACGAAAATAATGAACAATAAATTTGCTGTTGCCTGAGAACAGACATTTAGGCGTAAATTTTTGGTCGTGGTGCCATTCAGATTATGCAGAATTTTTCACCGAATCGCCAGTATAATCGGTTCCTTTATGCATTGACTGGTTCTCTCGTAAACATAAAATTAAGGTTTTTGGGCTGACCCTCAGCCAATATTTAACGTCCACGGAACTGTTTTTTTCACATTGCTTCATAGACGGACCCCCATAAATAGAAACGATGGGGCTCGAACCCGCGCACCTATGTGTCTCCTCCAGTTGCGAGGCGCAGACTGCCACCGAGCTCGACCTCTCGTAAACATAGATTTTACACAACTATGTAGGAGAAAAACGGCAGATTAGCTTACTACTAAACCAGACCGGTTACGCCTCTTCCTTCCATTGAGAAATTGTATTTTCATGTCGTGTTCTACCAAACCTTAAATTAAGAGCATCTAGTTATGGAAATACCTGTATATATATATATATATATATATATATATATATATATATATATATATATAATCTTTATTTATTTATGTGTAGAACATGTGCTCGGAACATAATTCAAGGCGTTAGGTCGAGGCTTGGGCTGGTCCACCTAGCCAGGGTGCCTCTTATCTAAGCGGCATTCCCTCTCTGAACATCTAATGACAGACGTTACATTAAATATTCGCCCGCCCTTTTGTCTCCTATAGCAAGCATCAATCTTCTCCCGACATCGTTGAGCAGTTTCTTCGTAAGCAGCCCAGGCCCCCTAATATATATATATATATATGTATATATACGGTTTGCCCTGCGACGTGAGCTGACTAGGTGGCGACGGTATCAGATTCATCTAAGGTGATTAAGCGGACACACATACT
>QVRM01004924.1:0-37500 GCA_003439945.1 Dermanyssus gallinae | reverse complement strand
TGCATCATAGACTCCAAGCGCAAGAAACTGTTCATCCTCCGCGAGAGGTGTAGTCGTCGGACAAGCTGTTAAAACGAATGATGAACAGGAAACAACTGGCTGCATCCCGCGAACAAAAGAGTATAAATAAACTATGTCGCAAGTGTATGAGGCCGGGATAGTTCGCCGATAGGTGCACCATGCTTCAGGTATGAAGAATGTGCGGTTTTCCCTGACACCTACTGCAGGCTGCTCCAATACGGCAATACGTGTGAATTGTCGTGGTTCACCTGCCTGTCCTCGTTTAGATGACCCTTGGGAAATAAACCGAACTATACTCAAAGCCCGCACACTGTAACAAGTGAAGGCGGCACGCCCAGATGTCCCCCATCGTCTGTGGAAAGCACGTCCCAGCATGCTTCAAACCAGCCCTAATATGCTAGTGTCGTTCGCGAGATCTTTCAATCACCCGATAATCCCACCTTACAGCCGCTATTCGCGGTTTTCATATATCTATTCACGGTTTTCGTATCATAAAGATTAAAATGGCCTATATATATATATATATATATATATATATATATATATATACGAGGTGTGTTCAAAAAGCGACTTTTGAATTTTTGCGGGTTACGTATATTCGAATTTCGATTTTTTGTGGCGTTATGTTGGTACTCATGTCTCTCACTTATGCCGACAAGCTCGGCCATTTTGAATGTTCACTTAATTGTTGACAGCTGCTTTGCTTGCACGTGTTTTGGATCGTCTTCGATTTTTACCTATTCAAAAAAATGGATCAAAGAACCTGTATCAAATTTTGTGTGAAAAACGAAATTAAGTGCGCGGATGCATTCCGAATGTTGACTGTGGCATACGGAGAAGCTACCTTGGACCGAAGCAACGTTTATCGGTGGTACAAAATGTTCTCAGAAGGTCGAGAAGATGTGAACGACGAAGAGCGTGCCGGACGCCCGAGCACTTCAACAACAGACGAAAAAATTAATGAAGTGGAGAAAATGGTATTGGCCACTCGTCGAATCACCGTTAGAGAAGTTGCTGAGGACCTAAACATATCGATTGGCTCGTGGCATTCGATTTTTATCAATGATTTGGGCATGAGACGGGTCGCCGCGAAATTCGTACCAAAATTGCTCAATTGCGACCAAAAACAGCATCGCATGAACATTGCTAATGAGATGTTGGACTCTGTCCGCGACGACCCAAATTTGCTCCAGAGGGTCATAACTGGTGACGAATCGTGGGTTTATGGTTATGACGTGAAAACCAAAGCTCAATCATCTCAATGGAAGCTGCCGCACGAACCAAGACCGAAAAAAAGCGCGCCAAGTTCGGTCGAATGTGAAAGTTTTGCTGACAGTTTTCTTCGATTGCAGGGGCGTGGTGCATCATGAGTTCTTGCCACAGGGTAGAACGGTCAATAAGGAATATTACCTGCAAGTTATGCGCAATTTGCGCGAAGCAATCCGCCAGAAACGCCCGGATTTGTGGAAGAACAAAAATTGGCTTTTGCACCACGATAACGCCCCTGCTCACACATCGTTGCTTGTGCGCGAGTTTTTGGCCAAAAACAACACACTAATGATGCCGCAGCCACCGTATTCCCCAGATCTGGCCCCCTGTGACTTTTTCTTGTTCCCTAAACTGAAGAGGCCCATGAAAGGACGACGTTACGCTACGCTTGACGAGATAAAGACGGCATCGAAGGAGGAGCTGAACAAGATAAAAAAAATGTTTTTTTCAAGTGCTTCGAAGATTGGAAAAACCGTTGGCACAAGTGTATAATATATCATGGGGATTACTTTGAAGGGGACAAAATAGATATTCATGAATAAATGAATAATTTTACTATTACTATTATATAGTTTTATTATAATTTAGAAGAATATATATAATGCTTCACGGCGTTGCTGCTCGTCGACCTAGTTGCTCCTTCTGCGCGCCGTAGCCGCTCTATATATATATATATATATATATATATATATAGGCAATTTTAATATTTTAACTAAAATACATGAATACATATGTGCACTGAATTTATTGAGACTCGGTGCTCTACGTAAAACTACGTTGGCAATTTTGAGTGTTGATGACTTCACCTGGCATTGTATTGTGCACAATACATTTAAAAAGTCCGTAAGCCCGTCCTAATAAGACGAGCTTTTTATTCCCGACTTGCTATGCATCCCGTAATGTATTGCTAACTCTCACACTAATGACCACTGTGATTGAGACAACCGTAATTTATTCGTGCTATCAATGCAATCTAAGTTGCCCACGTACTGTGCTATAATCAGCAACATTGTATTGCGAAAGAGTCTCACCGAAGTTGTGTGCGTAAGCTGTCGGCGAGTTAGGCGTTTTGGCGGAATGTGGCGTAAACCGCTACATACGTGCAGGGTAGTACCTAAAAATACTTTTCGGGCTGAACTTCAGCCAAGATTTAACGTCAACGGGACTGCTTCTCGCAATACTTCATAGACGGACCCCCATAAATACAAATGGGCAACAGTGGGGCTCGAACCCGCGCACCTATGTGTTCTCTCCGGTTGAGAGGCGCAGGCGGATGCAGGGCCAGTACCTGCAATACGCGTACAGTTGCGACACTGAAAACTACAAATGATTCTTCTGCCGAATCTGACTTACTGTCATACTCTTCCTCTTACGGTTATCCCGGCCATGCATGTACTTTGCTGTAGATACGAGAATACTGCGTTTGCCTCATGCCGAGAAGCAAGGCGCTTGATTCCTACGCTCACTGCTGAGTCCCGAATAGCAATCTTGCAAAGCTTACGCTGAAACAACGGCGCACCTTGACTATGCAGTATACACTCTTGTCTCGAATTCGGCGAAAAAAAGTGTTCGCAAGGGCTTGCGACCGGTAAAGCGTACGTGCAATGCATACACGTAATACTTGCCAAACGTCGTGTCAGCACGCCCGCAAACTCTCAGTCGGAAAGCAATCTCGTTCGTTGTGTTCAAGCGATTACCGTCAATAGAGTAGATCAGCTTGTGCACTTCCTGCCGCTTTCTCATTTCGGCATTTTGTCCGCCCGTTGTTTCCCGAATTAACGGGAAAGCATTTTCGATCACTTAGGCCGCAATACGTAACCCATGCGCAGAAATGAAAACGAGATGTTCGGGGTTAGTCGGACAGCCTGTGAGCCTGAGGAAAGATCCTGTGATGTCCCATCGCAGGATGGGCGTGGCGTGGAGTATAGTTCCACGGATCGTATTATTCGACGATTCTCGGGTTAGTTAGCTCATAACGGCTCCGCGGTTGTTTAGTTATCGGGTCTTTTCGAGCCGCGTAGACCACTCTGCTGCGCGTCGGAGGCCGAACCCCGGCCCGTTCTCGTTTCACCTATACGGTTCTAACTATAGTCTTCCTGGTTTGGTCCTGAATCGGTCCTGACTATTGTAATTGTTTGAATTTGGTTATCCATCGACTTTAGTGCGTTCGATCTTTTGCACGTCGTCTGGCGTGGTAGTACGCTACCATGACGTCCACGGTATTGGCGGCCTGACATTAAAAACCGACTCAATACTATTCGTCAATAACTCATCATCGAAGACAGATCACAACGACGTAGATATCTTTCTGATGACTACATATCGATTTTATTAGTGATTAGATTTCATCGTGATTACAACAATTATAGTAATTTTGCTTAGGTGGTAAACAATCAGTTTGTCATTCTCCTGCATGCTTTTTAGGTCGCGACCGTATTTTCTACATATGGACATCGAAAGCGCTGGACAAGATCATCTAAGGCATACTTCTCTAAGGCTAGACGGAACTCGATACGGAAGCCAGTAGGAGAAGGCACAAAAAGATACACGCTCTTGTTCGCTCGACTATGTCTTGCCATTCTCGGTTCAGTTGAACAAAAAGCGGCCTGCTTCACTTTATCGCTGAGTAACGACGTTGTTGTCACTCAAACATCAATAATGGCGTCGTATACAATCACATTCAAGCTACTAGAGTTGAACTGATAGTTACTACCCACCTGAACGGATGAAGCCAAAGACCCCCTCGTACTACGACGGCATGCCCAAGACATTACAGTAAAAGAGCTCTATTCAGAACGATTCTAAAGATAAGACCCAATTGCAGCAATTCAGCACAAACGGATTGCTCTAAGCCAGATAATGGTAACGACTGCTGTTCTAGTATATTAAGAACGAACTAGACGAGAGACAAACCGCTAGACTTGGTTGCGTTACAAGAAGAAGTTACTCCCGAGCAGTACAAAATAATTTTAACTTCCCATTAGAAGCTTCACCAGACTTCCGTCTTCAGACAAGGTTTTCAACAACAAGCAGACAATGGACACCGCTCACATGTAGTTCACGAATCACGAATTTTAATCAAGCAGCATTCATGTCAGTCCTCAGATGAAATGTTAGAACGCACTATCTACGCATCCAAGCGAAGTGAACTGGCAAAGAGCGACCAAAAAAATGTAGTTGTGTCAGACGCCAGGCTCCAGGACTCCAGGAGGCTTTTTGTTTCCGCGTCTGCGCGGCTGGTGATGGCTTTTGATGGCGAAGGCACATGCATTGCCACATGCAATGCTCCTTTCCGATGACGCAATCTTTTCCAGGCTTTTGGCGGAACGCTGCGGCAACCTACACGTGGTATGCACAATACTTCTACCGCTACCACCAAGTGCAGCTTGAGCTTGAGTTACTCGCTGCCAAAAGAGAGAATTCGATTACTTACTATATGTATGTCGTGCTGACGAAGTATGGGACTGGTTAGTTTTTGGCATTTGTTTGCGGATTGAGGGGTAAGAGAGACCGGCAGATAAACTGGTAGACACTACCCCTAGGCCATAGTCACCGGATTTTTTTGTCATATTCGTAAATGACGTATTTGTCTTGCGAATACTTAATTCATAATGGGCTCGGAATCACTTTCGTGCAATTCAGAAGGCTTAGCATTGGTATTCAAGATTGAAAACGTGGTTTAATATAGAAACTGCATAATACAATCATTTAGTTCTCAATATATATATATATATATATATATATATATATATATATGTATATATATATATATATATATATATATATATATAAATAAATAGAACAAAAATTGTTTGCTGTCAGTCATGAACAGCCAGAAAATAAGATTAGTCAATCATGAAGTATCACAAATCATAAACACAACACAAATAGCATGTGTGCTTCAACTATGACGAAATGTGATGGTGAGTAGCCATTTCTGGATTATCAGTGTAAAACAATGCAGTGAAGCGATACGGCGAATATTTTGTGGTATACTAGTCCATATAACAGGCAAGCGAGAGGCAAGGGCTTGCTGACTAGACTTTTTTGTGTACTAATGGCCCTACATATGTTGTGGCACGTCTCGAGGTCCTGCGAAACAAGGGACCAAGGAGAAAAGAAACATCACAGGGATAATATTCCGAGTAATTTTAATGCCCAGCGTGGCCCTGGTTTAGCAAGCCTATTGCACTCATACATAATGTCACTGCTGTCTAAGAAATACTTTTAAGCGCTAAAGTTTCTGTCTAGATGGTGGAGGTTTTCACTTCGGGGTAGTCCTGATCCTCGCAAGCAAAAAAAGTAACTAAATGATATGAATAGTAAAGAAACACAGCAAGTGTAGTGGAGGTAGGATAGTAATGGTTGTAAAATAATACTAAAGAGTGCTATCATCCGAGGAGGAGTTGTCAGGCACAAATGTCCAGGTCGAAGTACGATCTTTAATCGTTTTCAAAATCCGCGTTCGAAACCATTTAGATTCAACCCCTAGGTTAGTTCACGAGGCGTTCCAACAATAATAAAGCACATTTGTCCTTTGTGTGTTTACTGACTAGAGACTTCGAGATGGAATTACTTTATATATAGACGTTTAAGACCACTAACTTTCTGTATTTAGACAGATAAGGCTCCCAAACAAGAGAACAATATGTAAGTTTGGAAAGAACACGGATGTGCACATGAGGTGTCGGTAAAATGAAACAGCGGAAGATAGTATTTATGATGCGCAATGATGCCACAGCCTTGGTATTGTGAAGGCTAAAATTAAGATCAGGCGTAATATGACCCTTTAAGTAAATAAATAACCTTAAGCTTGATCGAATAGAATGCAACAAGTCTAAGGCAGATGTTGTAAAGCTGAATTCGATTAAGCACGCCATATTGAGTGCAAATTGTGCTAAAACTGGAGGTAGCCGTAAAACCTGATTTTACCGTAACGCCATTTGAAGTGCGACTGGCTTGCTGACAGACGCATATATATATATATATATATATATATATCCGACCGAGCAAGATGGCTTAGTGGCAAAGCCTTTGCCTTGCATTTGGGAGGACTGGGTTCGAGACCCAGACCGGCCTTTCTTAAATTGGTTTGCATGGTCTCCAATTTAGACAAGGTAAATGCCGGAGTGGAATAAAAAGCCATGACATGAAAAAACCGTACACGGGCATTAGCCTTACGAAAAATCATTTAAATATATATATATATATATATATATATATATATATATATATATATAAATGGGAGATACCCTTAAAGGATAAACCATACTAAATTTGGATGAAATAAACAGAAACGAATAATAATATATGTGTATATATATATATATATATATATATATATATATATATATATATATATATAAGCTCTTGGAGCTCAACTTAATAAAGTACGTGCGAGCCTGATCTGATTGCTACATTGTCCATCAAATAACCAGTTGCTGCATTGTTAATTTAAAGGCTGCAAATTATTTGAATTTGTATGACCATATATGACCAGACCGAGCAAGGTGGCTTAGTGGCAAAGCCTTTGCCTTGCATTCGGGAGGACTGGGTTCGATACCCAGGCCGGCCACTCTTAAATTGGTTTGCTTGGTTTCCAATTTAGACAAGGTAAATGCCGGAGTGGAGTAAACTTAGCCATGACATGAAAAATCCGTACACGGGCAATTGCCTTACGGGAAATATAAAAAAAAAAAAAAAAAAAAAATATATATATATATATATATATAGTAACCTCCCTTTTACTCGCTATTAATTTTTTTTCTTTTAGTTACAGTTTTATTTGCTTATATGCAAGAGGCAACAATTGTCTCCTTATGAACGTGTACACCGGATAAATCCAGTGAAAACGTCACATATCCTCTAGGTTCGGGCGTGTCCAGTCTAGCAGAGTTCCACGCACAGTTCCACACACTCGCTATTAATTATTGTTATCCGAACTCATCTCCACCCAGAGCCAGATGCGATATGGATAGCGTAGCCCACGGCCAAAGAAGCGAATCCGGCAATCTGTCTCCAGCCCAATCGGCCATATGCCCATTCACTGTAATCGCATTTCCTTTCCTGCATCTAACTAGAGATGGGCCCTGCACATAGACACGCTGCACGCTCGATTATCTCTCGACGCTCGGCCGCACACGTCCGGCGCCTTCGTGGGCTTCGGAACTGTCTGCGATTGTTGGTCCCGCACCGCCAAGGCCCTCAGTCGAGGGCGGATCCTGGCAGGGTGAGAAATTCCTCTAAGCCCGGGTACTTTCTAAGTTTGGCCGGTTGCGTTGAGGCGGCTCAAAGGCGGCGCATTAGACCACGGTCTGACCTAGTGATAGCGGTAGGAGCGAGAATGCCACTGTGTCGGCCATGCAGTTACCCCCCCCCCCCCTCGTGAAACGCCCATGGCGCCCATACTATCGGTAGAGCAAGCGTCATTTCGGTAGAGAGCCTAGGAGGTCCTTTATACATGACGGTCATGATGATTATGATGGTCTGGGGAGCTAAGGGCTCGTACGGAACTACCGTTACTTATAATCGTACCTGCGCTCCCGGCGTAAAGGAGACCGCGACGAACCCCCTGCTACCCACACGACGGCATCGGCACAGCCTACTTATTACTTAGCCAAACCTACATAACAAATCTGCTGCCGCTGACGATGCGTATCGCTGGCTGTAAGCGAATTATGAGTTACCGCCCAAGCTGTGTACGAGTTCCAGTTGGCAAGGAGAAGGCAGTCTTTTACTTGGCGTGGTGGCGGTTTCGTATCGACTGGCGTGTAACAGAAAGACCTTCACAGGACATTGCGTGAACGTTCGTAGCGATAGCGTTCTGACCGTCGTAGTACGGGTAACAGATAGAGAATCTGGCGTCTGGTTAGTTTCTAATGCCTTTCATGCATTGCCTAATACACAGACATGTTATCCGACCTGCAAGTCTTCATTGGGGTTGTTGTCAGTTTAGAAACGACGACAATGCAGTCAGCCTGCATTTCCAAAGGACTTGGTCACATGTGCATATTGGAGACCAGCTACGCATCTTCTCAAAAACAGCAATAAAGTACGTACGGGAGAATGATTCCAGTATTATGAGAAATCGGGAGTCCGTCAGGTAAGCCTGGGGCGCTCTAGAAAGCCTTATAAAAGTGAGTGGACCTAGGCGCGTAATGAGGAAAGAAAAATAAAGTGGTACAATCCGTATAATTTAAGTTATTTCTGCCACATAATAAAATTATGCGATCTCTTTCTCTGTACACGTGCAGCACCAGTTTTGATGAGCTATGCCTTATTAGTCCAAAAATTCTTAATTACGAACTCTTGATTTTGTCTAGCCTTCCTAGGTCTTCCAAAATGAGTGTACGCGCTATGCGCATTATCTTCAGCTTAGAGCGGCAGAGTATATATATATATATAATCTGCCGCTCTAAGCACCCTATGCGCATTTAGCGATAGTGCATGCGATTAATAAATCTCTCTCTTTCTTTATATATATATATATATATATATATAAGACTGACTTTATGTTTTCGTTGCATATATCTCCAAGATCGTTATGTTTTACAAGGGTTTCATAAAAAATACAGTTTCGTTTTGGATTTTGTTTTAGATTTATACATTATTCTTATTATTATAGCGGCACTACTACTTTCTTAATCAAATACTACTGCAAATTACTTCTTGACTTCACTACTAATGGGAGATTATCAGCGTAAACACGGCTATAAACGATCACGTGGTACGATGTCGAACGCGATTATGTCGGCTGGCTATGTAGGTTAGATAGTTAGCAGATAATAACATCAGCTGTTGTTCCATTGCTAAGGCAGCTCGACACCTCGCTTTAATGCGATTGACTACGCACGACTTTAAACCTTTATTCGCAATATTAGTAAGAAAAACGCCTCTGTAATTCTTAGGGCCGGTCGCCGCTCTTCGTCTTTGAGAATGGGTTGTAGGTGGCTCGTTCTTCACTCTTCCGAGACTTTTCCCCGGCTTTTGAAGCCGGCTGTTGGAAAGGACCCCAAGCGCTACGAAATTAAGGGTTGTACTTGTCTTCAGATGCTAGTACACATTTTGCTTTGCGGTATCAAGGGTTGTAGATTTTCTAATACATTGCGAGTTAAACCGCATTGCTTTGTATTCCGTGAAACCATTATATTAACTGTTCTTCTCTACATGATCTGGTGTCGAAGGTACTCAAGACAATCGTTCGCCTTTGTCCTATTTTTTCTCTACTAGGTACTATCTGTCTCATTACATCTCATACCATGCCAGTAAAGCACTATCTTAATGTGTGAGGTAGTGAAGGAGCCTTCCTCATAGCCTCACCACTTCCTTCGCTTCATCCGCAATTTTTGTGCCGGCACATATGCATGGCGATGGTTTTTCAAAATCGCTATCTAAACCAAGGTCTGAAGGATTGGAGTTGGAAAAACATTATTAGGTTAGATGGACAATTGTATCGCAGTTTCCTAATTCAGCGTGGGAGCGAACACGCAATATCAGTAAGCAAAAACACTTGGAATAGAGGAGCAGAGGTGCTGTACTGCAGCGTAGCAGCTCTTCTCCACGTGATCTGATTTTGGAACTATTCAAGACGCTGTCTCGGCTATGTTCGAATTTTTTTCTCTACGTGGTACTACGTGATACATCTGATGAAATCTCATACCTTAACAGTAAATCGCAGAGGAGAAACTACGTGAAAGCCATAAGCGATGAGCGTGAATCATAAGTAGATTACTCACGTGGTGTCGGACCCTCCGTGGTCAAGTAAGCATAGACCTCAAGAGGAGGCTTTGCCATTCCGTTACTCCGTCACAGCTGAGACCTGGCAGTCTCGCAAAGTGGAAAAGATGGGGCATGTAGCTTTTGGCAGCCCTATCGCTGGGGCGCAACAAACCCAGCTCCAGTAAAACTCGGTAGCAGTAGTGTTAGTGTCAGTAAATGACGGCTTGAGGACAACCGGAATGGTGGGGCTCGATTACCGGGGGCGTTCTGATACGTGCTGCTGAACAAGCGTATTACTGCAGCCCGCACTCCCCCTCCCGACCTTGACGACAACGGGGGAGGCAGGGAGAGAGAGCGGGCGCGCGAGGGTTGACAACGATCCCGTAAATCGTAGTCATGCTGAGCTAGCATTTAGCGTTATACGAGTCAACGAACTCGGTAATCACGACAGCGCGGCGAGATTCGCCGACCTATAGCTCAACCTATGATGGAGCTATAAGGAACGCGAGGAAGAGAAATAGGGTGCCGAAGATGTTTGCAAACGAGGTTTTGGAGGTCAAATCACTTTGGTTGGGCAAAATAAATATCACAAGATTTTAGGGGCAACACATTGCGCCCTACTTGCCGTCGTTTATTCTAAATTTGTGATGTAAAAACATGTGCACGTATATATATATATATATATATATATATAGAAATGATTGTGATGATTTATTAATCATTTACAATACGTTTGCACACTCGGCAGTGCTCGCCTATATATATATATATATGTATATCTAAAACTGGATTTACGAACGCTGATTATATAATGGGCACATTATAATAAAGCTATACAAGTGATCAAGGTGCATTTGATTAGCAAAGTCATTTTAAATTAGGTGAATATGTAGTGGTTATTTAATCTAGGTCTATTTCTCTCAAATGCTACATCTTTTACATGATTTGCGTAGGAATAGCTATAAGATGCAAACGAACGTTAAGCGTAAATCAGCAGTCTCTGAATACTTTAGGAGTAAAGCGTTATGATTAATACAATTCCCTAGTGGCTAATGCTACGCATAAATAATCAATATATATATATATATATATATATATATATATATATATATAATTATGACATATATATATATACATATATATATATATATATATATATATATATATATATATATATATATCCCAAACATTGTTTATTTTTATCTATTGGTTATCACTTGTCCTCAACGGTTAAGAATACGCGATCTAAAGTCAAACCTACGAACCCTATGGAAGATTGCTTCCCAAGATGGCCAACGGCCATCTCTTGTTCATTACAAAGCAGACTCTCGTCATATATTTACAAAACCTCCCAAAAGAGGGGCTAAAGGAAATTGTGGTCTCGGGCACATCACTTAAGAGATTCCCTTTCTTACCCGTTAGGTTAATATACGGTTTCACAGAGCTTGCGAGGCGTCACTCCTGCCAGGAGGACATGTCGGTTCAATGCCGCCAGAAATCGAATGCAGCCTGTCCAGAGAGATTCATCAGTGCAGCAACGACTTACCGTTGTCACGATCCAGCCCAACACACAACATGGACTGTCTATAGTGGACACGCTGCAAGCTATGCATTTTCACAAATAGATTCCAAATAATCCTCAGGTAGTAACCCCCTTCACAACCCTAGCACCGAGAATGGAGTCCATTTTTGCTGGCACGCGAGTCTGTCCCAAACGATTCAATGGAAATGATACTTTGGTAAATATTGCTATTAAGTTTTCATATAATAGTAATAATAATAATAATAATCGTTTTTTTAGACACGGGTTTATTATTATAATTTTGTACAGGTATCATCACAATTACTAATATATTTATTATAAAAAAATTGCAATATTACAAGTCGGAGAAACGCGGTCGATCTTGGCTTCGCTCTGGTCTCAAAGAGCTTCTTCCCAAGCTATTTTGTCAGTTTGAGTGCCTCAAACTCCAGGTGACTCGAGACTGAGCGCCATAACAACGTGGTCGTCAAGAAGGTGCGCGTATAGAAGCCGTTTGTGCATCGCCCGTTGGTGGATGATGATGCTGACCCCCGAGCTGGCTAGTGCACGATCGCCGAGGGAGTACGTGTCGGAGACAGTGACGTCCCACACCAGCGGTCATTCGATGAGGTCATCCGGTGGTTAGGCCACCAGGTCTATGTCTGTCGTCCCTCTAGAATTTTTTTTTTGAAAGAGGGTTGTCTTTAATTCTAGACCATCCTCCGCCCTCTACTCTCGGCTTGGAACTTAAACTGAGGCATATCTTCAATGCACCGAGGGCCGGACATGTGTAGATATCTAGGGTTTCCTCAACAGTCCTTGTGGCCGCTGACTCTCAGCGATATGGTTTATCACCTATTCTCAATGAGCATCGCTCCAAGAAAATTCGATCATCAACAGGGATCGAACCGGCGACACCCCGCTAGATGACAACCATGACTAGCGCACTAGTCCCCTAGACCACGCCGCCACATTGTCGCCCCTATTCAGTCCACCAGGCTCCGGTGTGACGCTGTAGTCGTCAAAGATGTTTTCCAAAGCTCTCCTCACCTGGTCGTCCAAATCTAAAGTTTCTGATGGCAGAAAGAAGCCAGGTAAAGTCTGTAGTACGTACAAGACCTTTTGCACTCCCATTGCGTGCCGGAGCAGAAAGTAGGCTTGGTGTCTCTCGAGATGGCCCAGCCGCTGGTAAAGCCGGGGATTTGTTTTGCCTTCTTGGCCAATATCGGGCCAATCATGTTGGCGAACACCGCCGTACCCAGCAGGCCCAGTTTGCACCGGGCATTTACAAAGATGCCCGAGAGCTTGCTGTTGAATTTTGCGTTGCAGAAATAGCTCGCATTTAGAGGGGTTGAGCTGCAGCCCGCTCCATTGCTCGAGCGGTTTAAGATTCTCGATGTCTCTGACTAACACCGAAGGATCGCCAAATGGTCCCATCGTCAAGGTAGAACAGAGGAACCCTGGATGTCACCTGCTTGATGTACTGATGCAAGAAGGCAAAACGCAAGAGGGGCTCTGCGTCGCCCTGCGGACAAGCGGCTGATGACGTGAGAGGGCCGGGGCGTGTTTGAAAACTTCCGCCAAGGTGCCCCAGTTTGTTAAGTCAAAAGCATTCTTAAAATCTAATTTTGGGAGGCAACGACTCTCGTTGTTTTCAAGAAAGGTGCGAGATGTGTGAACAATTGTTTCTGCCCTATTATCAGTGTGTACCCCATCTACCGTGGCTGCAGGTAGTTTTCCACATTGACCTGGGGAAGCAGGGCCTTTGTGGCCAGTCTACGCAGGATCCGGAACTTGCCCCTTTCGTATGATGTAGCATACCTTGGCGAGTGTCTCCAGCACATCGTTGTAGTTTCCGTTAGCAGGCAGAAAGAATTTCAGATGTTCTGGCGTGAGGCCGTTGAGGCCTCCCGCCGCGCCAGGTAGAAAGGTGCGAAGTGCCTTGGCGACACCCTTGCTCGAACACGACCCGAATGCTGGCATCCGATAGGGGACTAGGGGACGGTGTTTTGTCATCTCTCACACTAATTGTCTAAAGTCACATTCTAGAAATAACTAAATAGACTCTTAAAAACAACTTGAATACTTAAACGCGCAAATAATTAACATAAATAGGACGATCTTTCAGTTGTTCGCTATTTCAGGGTATTGACACTCGGAGTAAAAATAACAAGTTCTCGCTATGGCAGACACGTGAAGCAATAAAAATAAACTTGTCAGCAAAAGAGCTACGTCTGGCGATTGCTCCTACGGGAGTTAAGACGTCATGGCCGTATGAAAAAAAGCCCACACGAAAAACGAAAGGTGCTAGTAAAAACTTTAAATCGTAGGCAACGGATGTTATCTACGGTGGTTGAGTAGCAAAACGGCAAAGTAAGTACAATGCAAATGGTACGAGAGGATCTTTACGAACTGTACAGCTAGAGAGAGAAGCACCACAGCGATAACTAACGCCTAAAAGGGGCTGACGCCCACACTGCGCGGGTAGGCTCCCATGCTATATGCCCGTCGTGCATCCATGCGTCAATGCATTCACCCTCCTCCAAAGAGAAATAAAAATAAAAGACCTCGCCGTCATCAAGCGAGACTACCCTCTTTTTCGTCGATTAGGAAAAACAACAGTCATTCATGTACGTAGTAGCCTCTACTATCAGTGATCTAGGCAAAGCTCTACAGGAAGCTGTCAGATTGGGGAAACTAAGAACAGATGGATCGATGCCCTGATATGTAGGACACACCCGGGTAAAGCGTTGCCGGTTGGTGGGAGAGGCACCATTTGATTACTTCCACATATAGCATAAAAACTTCAAAAGAATGTTCACTTTGATGACACTACTATCCTATTAACAGTTGACGAAAATAACTGCCGTGCGCTAGAAAACCAGGTAGATTATTTAAACACTAGAATAATAATGTGCAGATTAAAAAAAGAAAATCAGTAGGAACATATATTGTATGTTACTATTTGTGAAGCTTTTCCGAGGTTAGTGTCGCAGACCAGTAAAGCAAAACATACAGATACGATGACTGAACATAAAGTTTTAAAATATATTCACTAAAGATGAAAGCTCGTGTGAGACTAAGGGGTCATAGAGTCATACTCTATCGTGGGCTAATGCGGTTTTCTAAATGTTACAGCATTAAAAATTTTGCCATCATTTGTAAGTTTTGAGGTCCAGGTGTGGAGAGTATGAATATATAAGGCAACTGGAGAAAACGACTGTAGGCAAATAGCTGTTTACGTATCGGCAAATGTGTGTAGCGTTGCATGCATATGCATGTGCAGAAAGTGTCGACTTTATTATTAATTATAATTAACAACGGCACCTTCCCGTCGTTAATGAAATTCTCTACCCAGCTTTAAATTTTCACTTTCCGCAAGCGACAACAGTCTCAGATTCAAGCTTCACCCTCCCCGTATTTCGGCGGAACTTTCTCAATAAATCATTTTTGTGCTGAGCCCGCTTAGCATTAAGATAAGTTCTGCTATTATTCATGGTCTCATTGTGAGAAGAAAACAACCAAGCGTAGCCGTAGAACGTAATGAATTGATGAATTATATTTGTTTAAATATTTTAATCGTTTTTCGGTTTTAAGATGAGAAGACAAGCAATATAAAGCGAGAGTTCCGAAAACAAAGGTATGTTGTGCCATGTGCGTTAACATCTTTAACAGCATAAAGTGGATCTCTCGTTGTTCTTGTTGACTTCCGATCCGACTCTGACAGTGCAGCCTAAACAAGAATCGCAGATAAATTGGCATTGACTTCTAGACTCGCAGCAAATATTTTCGAGCCTATTCTGGTACTTTGCTTCTGCTCGACTGTCTTCAGGATTTTAGTAAAATACCTCTCGTATGGGATTCAATGAGCAATATTTGCATGTACAGACTATAATGCACGCCGCCGATAAACTAGCAATTCAATTCTGCAGTCGATCATCTATAGCAATCATTATGGCACGTTATAGCATATGAGATGAATAGCTATAAGCCACAACTAAGGCGGTAAAGTTCCGCCAGAAAGGGAACGATTTTTGGCGAGAGTAAGCGTTATTTGGAGTCGACGTTTTTGGAGTTCCCCTTGCATGGGATGTAGCAGTTTCATGCACGGCGGCCTTGTCAAATTGAGCCGGCATGCACCGGAAAAGGCCTTGCATTTTATGTAACGGTTTCATGCACAGTGGTATTGTCGTATCAACGTCACAGCGCAGTTGAATCTGGATGGGTAACAGAGCGCGCAGTTTCCTGGAAAACGAAACAAGTATCTCGAGCTATCAAGGGACCTACCACTTTGTACCCATTACATTGGAGACACTCCGCCCCATCAGCGCAGGTACAGTGAAAATCCTGAAATATATCAGAAAACGTATAGAAGACGTTACGGGCGATCGACGCGAGGTCATGTTTTTGAGACAGATGATGTCTTTGGCCGTTTGAAGAGGGAACGTAGCTTCTATTACAGGCGCCATGAATTGACAGGAAGCTATCCGAGCATGATGAATCTGGTTTAAACGTTCATATCTCACATTTGTAATAAAGAGTTATAAAAACAAATAAGCAAGTACTTTCTATATTAGGTTTAACCACGACAGATGTTTTAAAGACTTTTTGAAGTGAAAAACAAAAACAAATATAAAATCGACGTTTTTTATATACCGCAGGCGCATACGTCAGTCGGTTGGAAATGCCTGATTTATGAAAACCGACATTCGTATCTGGAAGAAGTTGAACAATAACTGTTGACTCGGGTTGTATAATCGATGATGAACTCTACAGGATATATTTCCACCCGAGATGTCACCGGGACCCCTACCGACTAGCTTCGACTGCTTCAGCGGTACACCTGCTTTGGTTGGTATCGAAAATACGTAATTGTGCGCCATATCTTATATAGCAAAGCAATGTTAACTTAATTAATCTACATACTAATTTATTTCGTTACCTGTACTAGGTGGATCAAACATTTCGTAGCATTACCTGTGTGCAGCTTCGAAAAGCGTATGTCGACTCCAGCGCAAGAGGGAGGCGTTCTTCGGTGAATTTGTTCCGAGTTCCACTTGTAGCAGGTCGCGCAACTGTAGCATGTCAGACCATCCAGTGACAATGGAGCAGAACAAGTGCCGCGTTGTGTTTAAATATTTTTCAAAGGCTGACCACAACCAAAAACGAAAACCAAACATGACTGACGCCGTTTAAAGCTGCGCGAACTAGCGGCAGAGATGGGCATTAGCTGTGGCGCAGTATATTAAACATAGCATCAGCATTTATACATGAACAAATTAAGCGAAGTTGCCACCGCACGAGCTTTGCAATTGATCAACAACTGACATGCGTGTCAAAAGGAATGACTCTAAAATATATTTTCATATCATTCCATCAGGTTGCGGGAAGTTTTTCGTCCACGCTACGATTGCATCTGATGTGAAAACAGAAGTAATAAAACGAATTACCGACTGACAGGAACATATCGGCGCTCTTAAAAACAGTGTATCAAAGCTTAAACACTAATAATTTAGGGCATGTCTAGGATGTTATCTTACAGGCCGACCGTACTACATCCGGAGATCAGCTCAATATAAATTCAACGGCCAGCCATGTCAATTACTTATATTACAATGGTTCCGACTCAGCTGGATATAGCAAATATGGAACGACATCACAACGTTGTAGAGGAAGTAAATTCTAGCAGCCATGGTTGGCAGAGGGACGCGGGCATGCGATTTTGCGTTGTAAGAAGTTGTGAGGCAACGACCAGAGGAGTCAGAGCGATTTGTAAGGTATCAACCGTCAACAAGCATCGTCTCCGATTGGTTGCTGGCGTTTTGCCAACACGGATACCGATGCACACGATTTGTTCTAATTTTGTCAAACGGGCAAAAATACATCGTCCGTAAGTCGCATGGATAGAGGCATTTATTATTGTAAAGGCTGGCGTGTTGGCAAGAGTAGGCTGAGTTAACGCAGCTGCGGTAGAACAAATGCCGCCACAGAAGGATCTCGAGAATGGAAGCGCAACCATGGTGACTATGCAATGTGTTTGACAGTAAACGTGTAAAGGTTTGCTTGGGAACACCAGGTATGCGCTGGACACGTTTAGCCTCATTTGAAAACGCGCAGTCAAGCCGGCTCGTTTGAAGCATTGTGACATTAAACGACTCATGAGTGGTACTGTGGCTTGCTGGAAATTAAATGCAAAATATTACAAGGTTCACAGGTTGCCCATGTGAAGAACGGTGACTTGCAGTCGGCTTAATGAAAAAAATCTCGGGGAAAAGAGATACTTCATCGTATAAACGCGGAGATTTGCGATTTTTCATGGAAGATTAACGTGGAGAGCCCTGTAAAAGAGTTCAGTTAAAGGAGTTTCAGGTGTTCCGTATTACAACAAACAAATCTATTGAAAACTATTTAAAAACTTCCGCTGGGGATTCACTTGGCCAAATCATAAAAAAACTTTGTATACTCGACTGAAACCTCTCAATCCCTGACCCGGTTGACTTTTTTCGGCACACATCTGGCTGTTTCGTTCAGGTTCATCAAGGAGCTCTACATATTAGATAAGCCCGTTTAACCCACTTGTGCCTATTTTTTTCTGACGGAAGGCAGCTGTATGCTATTGATATAAATAAAAAAATCCTTTCGGGGCTGACTCTCAGCCAAGATTTAACGTCCATGGGACTGCTTTTCGCATTGCTTCATGGACGGACCCCCAGAAATACAAACGTGCAACGGTGTCGAATTTGCGCATCTATGTGTCTCCTCTGGTCGCGAGACGCAGACGCATGCCATTACGCCACCGGGCTCGACATGCTTTTGATATAAGCCCACCTCCAGCCAGGCAATAATGTGCTCAAGCTGGACTCATCTCGGCGTTCCCCACCAAAGGCGAAGAATGTTCAGCTTAGACAGGGCATGTTCAGCGTTTTTTCATAATCAAGAAATACGAAAAAATACCTCTACACGAGCAGAATTTAATTTAACGCCTTAAACTGTTGAGAAGAAATCGAACGATGGATACGCTACTATACCAACGAGCTCAACGCGTCTGCAAGTAATTACAAGCGGAGCGACACGCGATCGTATGTGGGTCGTCACAGCTCTGTTGAAAGTATAGAAGATTTGGCCTGGGATCCCATACCGTATTTATGGAATCGTATACCTTTGGATTGTCGTTGATTCGTTCAAAAATAAGTTTTAGCTGTGTAAAACAAACCACGCATTTAGAAGAAGTGCACAACAGGTGAAGCATTATGTCGATATCAGGAGGCAGAACTAGTTGTGGCAGGCAGATCGAAAAACGATTTGGTCGTTGCCAATAACTAGCTGAATCTAGTGACGACTAATTTGACAACTAAGCAAGGTAACGTATTCCGGCAATTCGCTGGCGCCAGAAGAAACGGCAACTCTTCAGACTTGTCTTAATATGGTACTTTTCTTAGACTGATCTTCTCTGGGTAAAGGCTAGACTCGCACTTTACACAAAGTCCAATAAACTTTAGATGGTTTACGTGTTATACCGCCGTCATCGAAATCGCAGATCTCACAAATGATTCACACATGAGGACATAATAGGTTATCTGATGGGCACTATAAAGGCATGTGCTGCCGACTCCCCTACGAGTTGATTTCAAATGCAGCTTACGAACAATACTTGATATAATGGGCAATGTGTGCCGCCGACTACACGGGCAGTACTGCGGGTATAGAGACCGCTACTTTTATTTCCATTTCTGTCACTGTCATACGTCTATCTGTCTATCTATCGCTGCTCTGCTAGAAGCTTGAAACAGGGCGAATCAATGAAGAGAGGGCAAATCAAATAATTCAGCGTTGTCGTCGCGTGAGCTCCTTAAGAAGAACATGGCGAAAGAGAAACTTGTGCGGAACCTATCGCCAATGCCGCCAACGGCAGCTACCGGGTAGGATGCATACCGCGCTCGCTGGGGTCGACCCCCGGCCGATCGGCGATCAGCAGATTTCGCTTTTTACCGTGGCGACATATTTGACAGATGCTGCTGCTGATGACGGCGTCGTGACATCACAACGCGGCCCTCGAGGCGCTGAGAAGGCGCTGCAGGGCCGCAAGCCACACTCACTCCATTCGCCCTATTCGCCTCCCCTTCCCTCGACGCAAACCCCATTCGCCTCCCCTTCCCTCGACGCAAACCCCATTCGCCTCCCCTTCCCTCGACGCAAACCCCATTCGCCTCCCCTTCCCTCGACGCAAACCCCATTTGCCTCCCCTTCCCTCGACACGAACCCCTTTCGATTCACAACCCCTTCGTTGTTCCACCAACGCCCTTCGCCTTCCGCCAACCAAGACCGTTCGTCACCCGTCATCTGCTCAAGCAAGCCTTGCCGTGTTGGCGATGCATTGGACCGCCCGAGTACGAGACGAATCTAGGAGCAATCGCGCACGATTGGCGGACACGGCTAATGTGACACTGTCACCGGCAGCCAGCCAGCCATCAAGGCTGTCGCCGTATCTGCTTTCTCTGCCTCTCGTTACCACATACAGACAAAGTATGCAAGCAGCGCAACGAGGACAATGAAATCAGCTACGACGATGACTACGAGGTATGTGATTCTGTCTGCCCTCCTGTCTGCTCTGCCTGCCGGCACACGGCACGTTCGTACCAAGTGACGCAGTTGTAGGTACAGCGAGCTGTGCGTGATGATGAACAGAGGACAGAGCAGCAGAGACCACCGCCGGCACCGCCTTGGATGTCCCTCGCCTCGTGTCTTCGTGTCCTCGTGAATGCCCGACGGTACAAACGTGTGCTTCTGGGTTGGTCGAGCGACTGCTGAACTCGCGCATGAGAGTCGCCAATGTGCTAATGTGAACTGATTTTCTTCTCTCGCTCTCTCTCGGAAGCTATTCCCCCTTTCCCACTGTTCCTCGCTGTGTTTTTCCCCTCCTCCCTCGCCCCGGCATGCAGAGTCCGCCGCCGCCGTCTCCTTGTTAGCACCTCGCGCGCGGGTATGTAAAGCTCGTAATATATCTGCCTTATCTTTTGCCCTTTATATATATATTTATACATATATATTTATATAGGTTATCCTTATTCATTGTTTCCGTCTGTCTCTGTTGCCCGGGTACGTTTTCCCGCGTCAATACGTCTATTAGGTATCTACAAGTAACTAGTAACTGTCAGCTGTCTGTGCACTACATCGCATTGGAGTACGTTGCTGTTGTTGTTATTATTCTTAATATTGTCTAAGAAAGGACTTTGCGCAGAGCCGCATCTCAAGTACCATAAGTACAAGGTACTGCAGTTCATACGATGTACTCGTCTCCAGTTCACACATTTTCGTCGAACAAGCTGGCCCCAAACTATTATAGTCCCGTTTAACTGGAAAAAGCAACAAGTAGTAATGGTCAAAAAACAATTTTGACAAAAATATCCGTTGACGCCCGGCAATAATACGGACAATGAATTAGGCGGAAGGCCGGCTTATAACCTAATTTTTTTCGGGCTAACCCTCTGAACGTCCGCGCGGTTGCTTCGCATTGCTTTGTAAGATGGACCCCATAAATTCAAAGGTGCAATGGTGGAGCTCGAACCCGAGCACGCATGTGTCTCCTCCGGTCGTGAGGGAGACGCACGCGAATGCACCACACCACCGGACTTGACCTGCCGCTAGCCTGAGCAATGGAGACAAAATGGCGACAGGGAATGGAAATAGGTACATTTCGACTGCTTGGCTATAGCCAACGTTCTGTAACTCGTCGATTGCGTATGAACTAATGTATCGTTTGCAGAGCCTACAGACGTATCAACTTCTGGACAGCTGCCAGCCATTAGAGGGCGGGAGAGCGGACAGGGAGATGAGCTACAACTCATCAGGACGACAGCCTCATTTAATGAACATTTTGCAACATGGCCGACCTACTGATGTCCAATTACGTTCTGAGTATCGGTTAGTGCGTGTACTGTGTAAGGCGAAGTCTGCATAACGTGAATGTTGGGCTCCACAGGTCCGTAGTGCGTCTACGAAAAGCAACACGCCAGGGGGTTTGGTAGCAGGATGTTCTATTCTCGGATGAGACCAGGATGTCGACGATGAAGGAAGGCGGTTTGTGCAAGCCTGCGGGCGTGTCAGTTACGGTCATGGTTCGTGGCCCAATAGTCTTAGACATCATGATAATCGAACTTGTGGAGGTCTTCAAGTGGTGCCTTATGCTGATAGTGATAACTTCATACTCATGCACGACATTGCCAGGCCGCACTCCGCTGCACCTGACCAGGAGTACCTCCTACCAGTAGCTGCACGTAGTAGCCTAATTAAGTGAGATAACATGTCGGTCACTGACCTGAATACCATCGAATGAATATAAGCTGAAACGACGAGCTAGAGGCAGAACTCTAGCTCCAGCAAGCACTTACGGACTTCATAAATGCTACGCACCAGGAGTGGAATAATATCCCACAGCAAATCATTGATGAGCTAGATGGATAATGGTGCATAGCGACTGCTATTAGGTACTAGCTATTAGGTGCACGCGAATATCATGCAAACTAATAATTATTTAATGTTTATTTTCAGTTAAAAATACAGATACAAACACTATTAAATGTTATAACGTTAAGATAATCCTTTCAACCATAAATTTTTCTTAAAAGGGAAATTGTTTTCATTGTGATCTAGCGATTTTTTGAATAGAATTTCGATGGAATGGTGTAGTTATTCCACTAAATGTTTAATATGACGATACTATTGTGAGTACAAAGTATCCTTAAAGTTAAATGTGACTGATAATGCGATACTTGTTGTAAACTGTATTTATGAACACGATGGTATGCCTGTTTTTTCCACTGAACAACTCGTTGTGTCGCAGTGGCTAGTTTTGTACAGTGATATCCGACTATCCATATACGTATAATAGATGGTAATTTTACTCACTCCTACACAAAACAGATCCGCTTCCGCACCCATTCCATTGAAAAAAATGATTTTTTGAACAAGTACATCAAGGTGAGACAGACAAACGCAAGTGCTCAAGTCTAGATTAATATATTTTGGGTCGTGAAACCTTGTCTGGCGGCGCACACGCTTGCGAAGGGTGCGAACTGGACGCATCCCGAGTAGAGGACGGCCTCGCTGGCCAACTCCGACCGTTAGTGGCTCGAGGCGAATTCATCACCGATACAGGAAAGTAGATACAAGTAATACTATTAAGAGGCGGCCGCGCCTCCGCCGCCACCACCACCACCCTTTATTTGTTTTTCTTTTAATTGATCGCAAACCCATAATGAAACCCTGCGCACTCACCCTCTACATTAGATTGTCATCATCAACGACCGACTGATCCCATTTCCTTATAGATTAGGCGGTTAAGCGCTTTTCCGCTAAGGTTCCCCGCCTTGCTGGTTCAATGGAGCTTACGGCTGGCAACAGTATCCGTACTTGAGCCTCAGACCGGCCTCCAGGCTGGTGACACCGGCTGTCAGAGCCAAAAACGACGATATATCATCAGGTTCATTCTGGCTGGCAAAATAGGCGCTGGTTGTTCTAAGGTGTTTTGTAGGTAGCTTGCCATGAATACTTGAGCCCGTAGCCGCTCCGCGCGTGATGTACCATCCAAATTCAGCTTCAAACTCTCACCGACTCACTAGACGCCGATAGACAGATCGAAGAGTTCAATTCGAGCCACCGGGTGCCTCGCCAAACTCAGCACCGAGAGAGTATCTCGGCATAACGGCATAACTCGGCCGCCATGCCACTTATGACACCGCCTCTTGAGAACTCACCGTGCCCTTGTCGGACTACTTTGCAACTCTCAACGGTGTACAACGACTATAATAAATACTTTTCGGTCTACAACGACTACTTCTACTGCTACTAACGTCAGAGGTATGCCGAGGAGTTTTGCACTGCTAATCCTCCCTGAACTCTGCTTGAACCTGCGCCGGACGGACTGCAGTTAGGCAGAAGTCCGCTCAATAGCCCTTCGCATTCACCTGCTGCCAACCTTACGAGCCGTTAAGATCTCGTCTGTGATCGTCAGCCAACGGCCCGGTGTGTCGTTTTTTTGTGTTTTAGCTTTGTTTTCTCGTTTGCATTTGCATTGCACTGCGAGATCTCATCTCAGTTACAACTGAGGCCGCTTCGCTCGTCGATGAGCAATCATTACGAGCTGAGAGACGCCGACGCTTCATGAAGGTCGCGTCGCCCCACGGCGACCGTAACTCGTCACCACACCTCGAGTCGCCCGCTTGCAGTAAATTCATACTGCAGGTCCCCTACTTCAGGAGGTAGTGATAGTGGCGGCGGCAGCAGCAGCAACAACAACAACAGCAGCAGCAATAGGATGGCCTCATGAGGTCGTCTCCTATGTATTGTAGTTATCGTAGTTAGGTAGAGGTCGTCTACGTCGTGGGCGTAATAAGTTGTTGGCGCACATCATGATAATGATGACGATGCCAGACGTATCGGACCACGCCCGCCTGTATTTCGGTCGTCCGGCACACCGACTCAGTCGTTTCATTGTCTGATGACCCCCGACAAACGGACACGTAGCGTCGCAGATGCGAGAGAGCGAGCCGGCGCAAAACTCTCATCGCTCTCATCCACGACGGATCGTAGTCTAAATGAACGCATAAATAACTAACTAACTAACTACCTAATCGAGAATGCAATTTGGCAGAGTGTGTTGCCTACAAATGGACGATTCAGCATCGAGGAATGTCTTCTCTTTCTTTTTTCTTCTTTCCTTTTCTACTTTTTCTTCTTCGTGTACCTATTTGCGTACAGATGTACGAGCTATCATTGCCAAGAGAAAATATTCTGTAGAGTTTATCTCGTGTTTCTCCACATTTCGCGCGCGCGCTGCGTCACTCGTTGACTCGCGGCTCGAGAGTCATGTCGACTCTTGTTGCGATTATTTTGCCTTCCTTCTTATTTTGAAAGAATGGGGGTTACCGCCCAAAAAGCAAGCCGCTGGCATCTGGCTTATCATTATGCGCAGTGTCGGAATCGAACCCGCAAATCACTATGACATTCAGAGTCGCATTCTCCAGACACTCTCCAGCGCACACTCTACCTCCCGTCGACTCTCTTTTGTTAGCTGTTCCATCACTGGCACGCGGCTGCGACCGGTGCCCCACGCAACGCGATAAGCCAACCATATATTTGTTATTTTTTTATTTAGCAGTAATTATCATTCCTTCTTGATGATCTTTTCCTAGCCCTGATGTCATTTGATCACCGTTCCACCAGCGTTCAGTATCAGGCCTACGAGCATGATGAATTGTAATCATTATCGTCATCATCGCCATCATCAATATGATTATTGTCATCATCATCATCATCATCGTCGTCGTCGTCGTCGTCATCATCCACGACGTCCTTCGTTTAGTCTTTTTATCCGCAGCGATCTCTACCGCGGCAATGACAACATTCACCAATGTCCACCATCTATCTACCCGATAACAGCAACGCTGTCGGCACTAGCAACCAACAACAGCACAAACAGCGCGTCAAAAGGCCGCGGCGACAGTGGCCATAAGGACTACCCCCGCAGCAACAATGACAACTACAACATTACAGCAGCAATAACAACAACAACAACAATGACAAAAATGACGACATAAAAAACGACTGAAACAACAAAAGCGACAATGACAACGAAAACGACTAGAACAACAACCACAATCAACAGCAATATCAACAGCAACACCACCACCACCACTAACAACAACAACGACAATAACAACAACAACGACGACGACAACGACAATAACGACAACAACAACGACAACAACGACGACGGCTACGGCATGACGACTGGACAGCATAGCAACAGCCCGATACTCAATTTGCTGCTGCTGCTGCGACTATCTATCTATGTAACATGGCTCCCCACCGGTCCGGAAGGCCACGCGCGCATTGTCCTTTCTTCGTTTCGGGCGAGGGAAGGGGGGGTACACTGCTTATAGACGCGAGACGGAGAAGAAGAAAAAGTAGAAGAAAAAAGAAGTGCCAATACGGTGCGGCGCTGCGGATACCAAGCGTCGCTGTTGCTGCTGCTGCTGCCGCTGTACAAATCTATTTTGCCACCGCACCGGCAACAATGACAGCAGTGGTAGCCGCAGGCGGACAGGGGGGCGCCTAACTGTGGCAACGCCACCTCCAGCAGCAGCAGCAGCAGAAACATCTTCCAGCCGTGTACAAGACGGTGAAGACCACCACCCTCACCACCATCATCATCATCATCGACGTCGTCGTCGTCGTCGTCATCATCACGTAGGAGGGATATGATCATCTAAATGTCAAGCAGAAGTTGTGGCTGTAGTAATAGTAGTAATAGTGTCGACCCCGGTGGCGTGGTGGTGGCTTAAGTCTGCGCCTGGCAACCGGAGGAGGAGATACATAGCAGGTGCGCGGTTTCGAGCCCCACCGTTGCACATTTGTATTTATGGGGGTCATCCGTCTATAAAGCAATGCGAAAAGCAGTCCCATGGACGTTAAATCTTGGCTGAGAGTCAGCCCAGAAAGTATTTTTTAGTAGTAATAGTGTCGAGCCCGGTGGCGTGGTGGTGGCTTAAGTCTGCGCCTCGCAATCGGAGGAGGAGACACATAGCAGGTGCGCGGGTTCGAGCAGCCCCACCGTTGCACCGAATTGCATTTATCATGGGGGTTGTCCGTCTATGAAGCACTGTGAAATTCAGTTCCGTAGACGTTAAATCTTGGCCGAGGAACAGCAACCCGAAAACTTTACTTTTAATAGTAGTAGTAGTAGTAGTAGTGTAGTAATAGTTGTCGAATAGTGGTAGTGATTGTAGTAGTGATGGTGATGCTGCTAATATTAATACTACAAGTGTAGCAGCGGCGTATTTCTAGGCTCATTGGTTGCCACTGGATGGTCGATACTATTAGACAACACCCACAAACAGATGCACACTGTTAACTGGCTAACTGGTTGCCTGGCTGTCTGGATGGATAAATGGATAAAAAATGAAGGTGTATGGATAAATTGTGCAATCACCTTCGTCGCGGAACTGGTGCTAAGCCAGCAAGTAAACGGGCGAGACACCGGCCGGATGGGTGAGAGTGGGTGCGCAAGAAACCGGACGGCTTTACCTCGAAGCCGTAATAATGACGGTGGTGGTGGTGGTGGTAAATCTGCCACTTCGGCCGTTGTTGCTGTTGTTGTTGTTGTTGTTGTTGTTGTTGGTGTTGCTGTTGTTGTTATTGTAATTGTTGTTGCTACTTCTGCTGGTGCCGCGAAATTGCGAGACAGTGTCAGACAGCTCAGCGCAGAAAAGTCTACATCCGTCGAGGGTTGCAACAGCAGCAGCAGAAAAACAACAACAGCAGCAGCGTTTAAAAGGCGACAAACAAGCGGCAGGGACGAAAGGAAAAACCGGTGCAAGAACGATCAAACTACAGCTGGCTAGGCAACAGCAGTGAGAGAGAGAGAGAGACATGAGGGGAGAGCAATAAACGGAAAAAGCAAGAGAAACCGCAGCAATGGATACAAAAGCGGACTTGTTGTTGTCGTTGTTGCCGCTGTTGTCGTTGTTGCTGCTGTTGTCGTTGTTGTTGTTGTTTTTGCTGTTGCTGTTGCTGGTGATGCTTCATCGTTACGGCGCCGATAAAAGTACCACCTGCCGGCGACCGGAAAGACCGTACAAGCCCCTGGCAACCGCACAAATCTCGATCTGCGCTACTGAGAGCAAGATCGTTGCCCCCGAAATGTTGTTGTTGTCGTGGTGGTAGTTGTTGTTGCTGTTGTTGTTGTTGTCGTGGTAGTAGTAGTAGTTGTTGTCGTGGTAGTAGTAGTAGTAGTTGTTGTTGTTGTTGTTGTTGCTGTCGTGGTAGTAGTTGTTGTTGTTGTTGCTGTCGTGGTAGTAGTAGTTGTTGTTGTTGTTGTTGTTGCTGTCGTGGTAGTAGTTGTTGTTGCTGTTGTTGTCGTGGTGGTAATTATTGTTGCTGTGGTTGTTCTCACAGTCGTCGTCGTCATAGTTATTGTTGCTGTTGTTGTCGTCGTCTTCGTCGCCGTTGCCGTCATGGTCATGGCGTACACTTTGCAGAACTGCATCGCTCCGTCATACCCGTGTGTCGCGCCGTATCTTGAAGTAAGTGAGTGGCGCTCTTTATTATATCGTTACACATTCGCACAGTGATGCATTGTGGACGAAGGAAAACAAGATGATGTGGAAGAGGCAGAAGAACAAAAACAGAACAAGAGAGCAAAAACAAGAAGAAATAAAGAAGAAGAAGAAGAAGAAAAACACTAGCAACGAAAAACCAGATGAAACCAGATCAGCAATGCTTCGGCTGCCCGACTCCGCCGCTCCGCGCGGGATGGCTCAAATGTGGCTGGCGGCTGCCCGTGTTCTTCATGGTCGGGCTCCGTAGCGCGCGCTCTCCATGACTGTCTCTGCCACCTGGTGATTTGTCTCGTCGAATGTGGCTAATTTGCGTTGCAGATAAATAAAGTAGCTGCTGCTGCACAATTGTCGTCCGTCGCCCGTCGCCCGCTCGCCGCTGAGAATGTAGCATCTTATATTTAGAGCTAGCCAGATAATCTACCAGAACAAGTAGCCGGCGACACGACACGAACGACGACGACACCGCCGCCAGCCACGCAATTATGAGAAAGTATTCGAAGGAACACAGGAACTGTTTAGGTAACTCAATATGTAATATACTTATCTCTCTTGTTCTCTCCTGTATATATATATATATATATAAATATATATATAAAAAAAAATATATATATATATATATATATTGTAGTTTATTGTTCATCTTCTTGTAAATCCGCTTGATACACGGGCGGTTTAGTAGTGAAGACGATTCCTCATATCCTTAGCATTTCAAACGACAACACCTCGTCCGTGATCGAAGTCAGTATCGCTATGGCGTTTCCTCGTCGAACATCCAAATATAGCTGTTGCAGGAAATGCTGGCCATTTTTAATAGTCACCACTCTTCCATGATATTCTTTTCTCCAGCTCGAATAAAAGCCTATCAGATGATCTGCCAATTCTTTCATTTCGCATTTCGAGCGCTAAATGCACCACGTCGAGCTGAGGACTAAAGTCGGCACCTACTCTGCAGGCCGTGAAACTCTTCCCGCTTTGACCCTCCTCTGCTCTTGATGTACTGTAAAGAACCTATAATGACTTTTAGGTAGTAGTAGTTTGACAAGTGTATCTGAGAAATATAAGCACGACATGTAGCAAGAATGCGCCAGCCGTATCGGGCTTCTGATGCCTTTTTTTCTGGGAGGTTTCGGGAATGCATGATGCACATGCGCCACTCGCAGCCTGCGTGACTAGTGTGAGACTCGCAAACCCACTAAACCCGGATTCCTCCCCACCCCCCCAGGCTCGGTATTACTTTGGCATTACATCGAAACCGTGGTGATGCCTAGTTCACTGCTCCGTAATGGGGATACACACTTTTCCCCGAATTTTAGACCTAATCGTATATTAAGTACACTCTGGGAGTCTTCCTTGGAAACCACATTAAGGATTTCCTAAACAATCGGGTCCAATGTCACCATTGGAGCTGCGCGTAGAAGATAAACATTCCTCAACGCTCAATTTGCATTTCTCAGAATGTAGACTGCCTGACGTTGCTGTGGATGTATGAGATTGCGCAAATCTTCAAAAACATTCCGCGATTTTTTATCGTAACTTCCTTAAGGCCCTCTTCAAAAAAACGGTGCTCCGAGCAACAATAACTTGTGCTTGTACCTCACATATGTGATTATTCAGCACCAAACCAACAGTTTATAACCTTTTTGCAGAACGATCGCAAATTGTTTTTTCCTCCTTTCATCCAACTCAATACATGATTAGATAGATGATGAAATTTTAGAGGGTTAAAACCTCTTGCTGTCGCTAGTGAAAAAGATTAGCGACTCTGATAGTTCTCTCTTCCTCTGAACTTTCACTCTGATAGTTTCCAATGCCAGTGGAGCGTCAGATGTCTGCGTCCTTTAGCAATGACGGGTGTTGGCTCCTTAGTGAACACATGATTCCTTCATTAACAGGCGCTGCAACCTGCAATCATTCAGGTTCAGGAGGTAAGATATCTCCCGGCTGCCCTAACGTCACCTTCTTTAGGTCTGCCTAGCACCATGATGTGTCGTCTGCTCGGCTGATTCGTGGCTCGTAGTATTTGTAAGTTACGTCTCAAAGCCTTCCGTAATTACTTGCTTAAAAATCCTTAATCAATTGTAAGCGCAACATTGTTGTACGCCTAATCATGCTTTCGCTGGCTAGAAACCTAAGTTTAAGGGTAAGGGCAAATGTTTATGTATAAGCCTTACATTGTCGTGGTTAATAACGACTTTTAAAATATGTGCTAAACTGCATGCAAGGATTGGTCATGCTGACTAAGGTACAATTGTCAACACACAATTTTTACGTCTTGCCTCTATTTCTAAACAAGCCGGTGGTAGCAAAAACACTCTGCTGTAGAAAGAGTTTTTTAATGGGGCAGAAGAACTCCTAACACCCTTGGGCCGGTTCTAGTTGTTATTATGAGGAATGATTCTGATACACTCGATCAATAGTAACAGCGCCAGTAGAGGCTGTAACGTGCGTGTACCGATTCGTTATGCACTGGGGGTTGACGTAGTTGAGCACACGCGCTAAAGATTAGAGGACGTGGAGTGCTCCCTTGGCACCTAGTCAGCTGGTCTTGAGCGTCACAGAATGGTTCTCCGGACGGGGCGACGTACAAGTCCCTAGTTATTCCACGAACGCGCTTTACTTCTCGGTCACGACCTCCGTGGAAAACGGATGCAAATACCTTAACGGATTTAGAGGGCCCGTCGTAGCGAGAACCTCCTCCACTGCAGAACAAGTCATTCTTATTTCCTCCCCGATTTCCGCTGCGGGGCTACTTGCTGTAACAGCCGAGCCTCATCATCAAGATCTCGTTCGTTTCCTTGACGAAGCCCAGATGGCCGTGCTTGTCGCACTTTGTTCGTGCTTTCGGTAGGTTGCAGCGTCAAGCAAAGTACCATTAGGCTACTTAAGAAGGTCAGGCGACGTCTCTTGCACTTACCAAGCAGACGACGTCGATATAGAATTAATTGAATTTCCAACCATTTCAGACCTGAATTTGAAGATGGGTCTTAATGCTTCTAGACGTATCATGTCATCGGGAAACGCTAATTATTTCTTCAATATTGTACAAATATATTCGTACAAAATAAGTCGCGCTCACTAATGCTATTAACAACCTGTACCCTTAACGAGCGATTAACCTATCATTTACCTGTATGAGTCAGTAAAAAGGATATTTTACTTGAACTTGAATTTAGGCAGTTGACGAAACGGCAGGGCATGCTGATCTACAGGGTCACTGTATGTGAGCGCTATCCCAAAAATGCTGACAACAGAGGGCCAATGGCCATATACAATATATTTTGTATATATGCGGTGTTTGTAGATTTAAAGGCAGCGTTTGACATAGCACTAAGGGATAAAATAGTTGAAGAGCGGGCAAAATCGGGAGTGCCGGGAGCAGCTCTGAGGTTACTTATCAATATGTTAAAACAGAATACGGTGCTGACTGATAACGGGGTCCGTTTTGCGGGGGGGAGGTGGCTCAAACCACAGGTGTCGCACAGGTCGCATAGGCTGAGCCCACTGCTATTTTCCGTGTTTTTGGGTGGACCACCAGAGCGGATAAGGGCGGGCTGGACCCAATGATGGGCCAGAATCTTACTGTACGCTGATGATGTTGTCATCTTCGGTTGCAGACTTTTCAGGGCGAAACAAGCCATGGATCGACTAGTTGCATTCATGGATGAGAAGGGCTTGAAGGTTAACTGAGGAAAGACAGTAGCTCTGAAATCTCGAAGGGCGCGGCCGTATGGCCAGAGGTGACGTGCTCCAAATCAGGGGTACAGAAATTAAATTTGTAAACAAATTTACATACTTAGGCATAACCTTATCAACAAGCTGTAGCAGCTTTCGATCACGCATCCAGGAGGGGGTCAGGAAGGCGACCATCGCAGTTGCGGCAACAAAATGTCCACATATGCTTTCAGTTCATGCAGCAATTGTTCTTTTCGGGATACAGATAGCACCCATAGCCACATATGGCATTTAACTAATATGGGATACCTTGGAAGTAAGCGAATTGCATTTAATTGGCGAAGTGAGGTTTTTCTTTTTAAAGCAAGTTTTTGCGCTATCGAATACATGCAGGCATAGGGTTGTTCACCTGATGGAGGGTGCTGCTGACGAAAGATCTACAAAAACGATGGAATCTGAAGAAAACGTGCGCCTTTGAAGTTTATATGCGGAACTGGCAAACCAAAATTAGTGAGGTGGACATAGGCATTTATGTAACAGCAGAAATGACGAGCACTGAATGGCGGGGTAGCGGGGTAAAATATCGACATCTAACTACGGCCTTTGCAGCTCGGAGATTTCATCAGGTTCTGCGCAACGCAGAGGGTTTTCATGAACCACAAGATGAATGTCAATGCAAACAATGTTGGAGCAATGTGATCGATACCACGCCGCGGTATGTCCGGCGGTTAGGTCCATAAGTAAATTAGCAAAGCGCTAGATTGCTGGTGTCTCGAAACATTTTGATGTAACATAAACACATTTACCCAGTTTGGGTGCTCATTGAACAAAAAAAAAGTATGTCTATATATTTAATCCCAATAATATATATATACATACAAAAAAAATATATAAATATATACAAAAAAAAAAATATATATATATATATATATTAAAGGTACGCTGTGAAGAAGGTCGGCGGTATATTAAGAAGTGTAGTGTTTAAATTGCAACGAGGTGCACACTAGGGGCCCTATGTATATATATATATGTAGAGCTACAAGGGTGCAAGTAGATTACTTATCATATCATATCTGGACGGCGGTGTTCAAGAGGTCTTAGTTACGTAGGCAAGTACACGCTGGCCACTAGAAAAAGGTAATCACTTCGGGAAGCGTGTGTAATAGTTGAGCACCTCTGACGAGACGCTGTCGCCACAGTTCGTTAATAACGCTCCATTATATCGGCTCGCCTTGGCAAAATTGTGTTCTCTCAAAAGTTTATGTTTACTATCGTTGCCAAATAAATACCAAAATTACCTAATGAAAGCATCGTTTGCATGCGACTACAATAATATGCGCCCAGTCACGCATAGCTGAATCTGCATGAATCACCAAGAGTGGCTAGGCTTGTGTCGAACAAGTTTAGAGGCAGGGGCAGTCTAACGAGAATACAAAATTACTACTCCATGCGCATACATTGCGATTATACCTACTACTCGATAGTATTATACGTATATATATATATATATATATATATATATATATATATGTGTATATCCAACTCAACCAACTCAGTGCAAAGTGTGTCCACCAGTTAGCGTTTAGCCTTAGCTTAGTAGCAAAATTAATGTGGGAAGATTAGCCATTGTAGTTTGTAGTATATTATATATATATATATATATATATATTGCACTGAGTTGGTTGACCCATCCTGGACATCCTAGGAAAACGAGAAGGCGCTGCCAACCACTGCTAATGGCACTTCTTTTACGACCGGCGATCATTGCTATTTCAGCTACGATGTGTCGGTGTATTTGTCAGCGTTTAAGCGCGTTAAGAAAAGTTGTCACCTACGTTGGCGCCGCCGCCACCGCCAACGTGATCAGCATTATCAGCATTGTCACTATAATCTACATCATCATCGTCATCACCCCCAGCCTCTGAAGCATCGCCATTGTCTGAATCGTGGCTAGTATGCTTCGATACACGTCATTCCACCCCCTCCCCCCCCCCCCATTACCCTTCTTCTCCTCCCCTCTGATAGCTTTGAGCGTACGAATTAATTGCTCGGCTAATTACTCGACGAGACGGATAGATAGACAGACAGACAGAGCCACGAGTCGAGGCTACCACGATCACCAACTTTGTTTTCTTTGGCACCCCTGAACTGTTTGCTGCTGATCAACTGAGCAACCGAGCTGGCGATCGAGCGAGTAAGCAATCTGGACACACCGATGTCGGCGTCAGTGTCATTCCTCCCTCTATTGGCGTCCATCTCAGCAGCAGCAGACCCGTGCGAGCAAGACGAAGGACGCTCCAAGACGACACGGCGAGCCGGGGTGGCATGGCGCCCCGCTATCGGTGGGAAAACACCAACCAACCAACCATCAAAGTATCATCAGCAGTGGTGGTGGTAACACTCTGCTTCTTGTCGTCGTCGTAGTCGTTGCATTGGTCGCAGTTGTTGGGGTCGTAGCAGTTGTAATCATGGCACTAGTCGAACCTAAAGTGTTCCTAGAGTATCAATAGTAATCAACCCTTTGCTCGCTGCCCGAACTAACCCCCTTTCTCTGCCACCACCACCATTACGGCGAAACTCCAGTGATAGACGCTCGCCCCACGACACACCACACGCCGACCCACGACGTCGAGACCCAGCCCCCCGAACCTCTAATGACTCACCATCGGTTGGCGAGACGATGACTAGGACCTCAATAACAGGAACAGACGACACCTGTGGCCGTGACCACGACCTCGCCCGTTTTATTACAAAGCGTTACTTTAACAACAACAGCAACAAAAACAACAACAACAACAACAGCAACAATAACACAACAAAAACAACAACAACAACAACAACACAACAACAAAAACAACAACACAGCAGCAAGCTAAACCGCCAGTATGTTTGTTGCCGTACAGTACCGGTAACGTATCTTGCGCTAATGAATTGTCGTAGCTGTTTGATTGTGACTATTGTTGTTGTCGCTGCTGCTGTTTTTTACCTGGTGTTGCTCTTGTGGTTACCGTACCGTCCGACTGTGAGGGTTAACCACAACTCAGTGAAAGGTTCTATAAAGAAAGTACTGCCTTACAACAACGTTCCTTGCCCGCGTTGCGGTCACGGATTGGGTGACCACTTGCGGTTACGTAAGAACGGTTGTATATATATATATATATATATATATATAGACCATTCCTGCCCGAGTGAACTTGATCGGCCGCGGATGTTAGCGTTTCTACCCAAATGGGGTTTGAAGTGGACAAATCTTCCACCTAAAAGCTAAAATGTGCTCTCTCCCACCCCGCTCCTTCTCTCTTACTTTCTCGCTCTCCCTCTCGCATTCTTCATCATCGTTTCACGGTCTTCTTCCGTTAGTGTGGTTGAATAATATAAGACTATTTACTAGCTAGATCTATGGTTTTAAGGGGTTTCACTTTTTAGTCTTTACCGCCCGTCACCCACTAGTGAAGGGCCGTGTCCACCAACAAATCATCTCACTAAGTGACCCTGGCCTTAAACGTAGGTAGAGATTGGAACAATGCCGCAACTCCTTTTCTCATATCGTTGTTGCTTATGTTATTATCCGAGTCACTATCAGCGTCAGCGTCGTTGCATCTTATCTATACTTTCGATTTGTTAGTTACTTCAAAATCATGCCCTTTGCCATCACGGTTGCCCTATTATCTAAGTGGTCACCTGATCCTGATCCATAAGCCGATTAATAAGTTCTTAATTCAGGAAGTGTGCGTGCCGCCTGTATATGATGAGTGCGAGAGTAATATAGTTAAATTAGTACGTATGTTGACGAAACATACTCTGATGCGTGTTTTTCTGTATGAGCAGAAAAGACGACGGGCAACCTTAACACTCCGAAGACGAATCGCGGGTTCGCTTTTAATGCAATCGTTACCCCCCAGTTACCCCGGAAGTCACTCAGCCTCATGGCATACATACCATGATTGTGTCGACTTGGACCAACTGGTTATTACACTCAAGCAGCAGCAGCAGAAGAACACATGGATCAATCAAAAGTGCCAAGCGCGTCTTACCCCACGTTGAGCCAAGCGTTTGGCTTTGCATAGTGGCCATTTCATCAACCACCATTGCTAACAGAGATTCGACGTTGCACATGATTGACCAGCCTTCGCATGCGATCGCAATAATGTCACCACTACAAGAAGAAGAATATTGCTCTCGGGCCGTTTTTAAACGACATCTTCTCTTAGAGCTGAAAAACAAAGAAACAAGTGACTCATTGTGGATTGTTTTTAAACTTATTTTACTATATAGGTATTACACTTGTATTGGTTAGTTCTAAAGTTTTGAACTTTTATTGTGTTAATTATACTCAATTTTGTGTTGCTTTATTGTGTGCACACTTTTAATTTGTGCATACACTCGTCAACTTCTGTTGTGTAAATTATACTCCATTTTGTTGCTTCAATCGCGCTTTACACACTTTTGATTTGTACATACACTCGTATATATTGTGTATATTCAGAATGAAAGATGACAGATTGCCAACTTATTGGGCACGTCAATAAACCTGATTGATTGATCGATTGATTGACTTACTTACGTTCATGAAGGATCCGCGTCGACGTCACCTAGGTCGCCTCAGAGACAGCACCGTCGTGCGACAGCATTAACGATCGAGATGGAAGCGCCCCGTTCACAATACTAATTTGCCGCCGCACGTGACGCAGATATGTCATCAGCTCCTCGTCCGCTGCACGTGATGCTGTATTGATGTAATGGCGCTAGTAAGCAGAACAACAGACCGCCAGCGGCCCGCGCAGTAGAACAGTGAGCAAGTGATGTGTCATACTGGAGCAGTTCGATATTGCTAGCGCTTCCGTCGCGCTCAGCGCTCCATTTCCATTGTTGTTTACGGATACAAGTGACGTAGGACCTTCCATACCACCTGAACTCTCTTCGGGCTGACTCAACCCGAGCCAACATTTTTAACAGGTCGACAGGTTTGGTTTCGCCCCGCTTCGTAAGACGGACCGACCCCACAAATACAAATGTGCAATGGTAGGGATCGAACCCGTGCACCTCCTATGTAGTCTCCACCGGTGTTTGAGACAACAGCTGATGAGTGCTCTGTTTGCCAACAAGGCAGTATAGTCCAATAGTATTTATACTACTAGATATTGATATCTCTACAAGTAACTAAAAATATCAAGGAATAACTCTCAGCGGTGGTTTTACGATTTATCACCGGTACTAACGTTCATATGCGGTAATTATTACTTTCAAGGTACAAATAATACGGTCAAATATTTTGAATCACCCAATGCTATACGGACCAACAACAGCCGGAGTACACTTATGTAGCTACTATTTTAACTAGATAGAGTATTACACAGACAGTGTGAATAAAAGAAATTGAATTAAATGCTATGCGGCACAGCATTTAGTGGAAATCACTTTGATCTTTTTTTACCTGTTTTTGAACAATTCGATGTTTATTACAAATTGTTAGATCACACAAACCCCACCGACGTTCAGGCACCTCTATTTAAAATACGCCTCTCAGAGAGGCCCAATTGAGCGGGCCGATAGGGGGGGGGTAAGGGGGGGTGGGGGGGGGGGGCTTTCGTTCATTTGCGGGGCCCCGCTAAGGCAGCTTGCCGATGCGCAACTCAACAAGGCAACTAATCCGGGAGGCGCTGTGCCTATAATTACCTCTGTTTCCCCACGCATTCGATCACATGTAGGCAGACATCGGTAGACACATGGCGGCGTTGTGCGCCGGAGGGTGCCATATACGCACCCTCCGGCGTTCTGTTTGTATTGAACTGTAGATATTCATATAAAGTGCCGCTATTTGCATTTGATGGAGAATATATGTTCCGTTTAATATCGCCGGATGGGCCAGAACATTTACATTCCACGTGTTTTTCACAATGCTTATAATTTACCAGCCACCACTTCTAAGGTTGTTCTATAGTATTCTAAAATATCGAGTCGTTCTATTAGATTTTTAGATATGGTTAACAATTGCCTGTCAGGTGTGCTGCAGTTGCAGTGTGCTGTATGCTAGTTCGACTGGTGCAGGCAATGCCACACTATTCCTTCTAATGTTGTGGCACCTTAGTGAAACAAGCCTAATAAACAATGTTTCTTTTGCGTATGGTCTCCACACCTCGCAGCAATGAGTTCAGCCGGGGCGGTACCCTCGATGTGCAG
>QVRM01004923.1:0-98531 GCA_003439945.1 Dermanyssus gallinae | reverse complement strand
TGTTGTTGTTGTTGTTGTTTGCTTCTGTTGCTGTGTGTCCTTTGCACATCATGCAGTCATGGCAGGCCACGGTCTCCTTTTGGAGTAGAATACCTCTCTCCCCCACCCCAGCTCCACCCCCAGCCTCTTCCAGCCGCCCGACTGTTCATATACAGCAACGTCGGACCCCAGCAGCGTACACCGCCCAGCGATCATATTAGATTAGGGCGTTTCCATTTTCCTGTTGTTGTTGATGTTGTTGTTGTGGTTGTGGTTGATTGGCGATTCCTCGCCATCGACGACGACGACGATGATCGCCATCGACTGATGATTGAGGCACCTGGGTCATCAGGCAGGCGATCGAAGTCACGACGTCACCGTGGTGACGGCGGCGGCGGCAGTGGTCTCCCTTGGTGGGTCCTCCTTTATTTTTCTTCGCCATCTTCTTCTGCCTCTGCTTCAACTTCGTCTTGTTGTTGGGGCTTCTTTCTTTCTTGCTTTGGCTTCTTGCTGTCTTCGAGTCTTTGTTCGTGAAGCATCGTGTGCGGTAAGGTACGGTGTGGTGCGGTGCGGTGCGCGGTGTCGTCCCGTCCCGTCCTGTACAGCCACGGACATGAACTCTCCGAACGTCCGTCTTCTATCATAATGTGCATAGACGGTTGTGTCATGATGCATGCGTGTCTGCATATGTGCACGTGTGTGCGTATATCCTTCCATTAGACCAACGCGAATATGGCCATCAGCAACTTTCATCATTATTATTATTACTATTATTATTATTATTATTGGCGTCATGCTAATCATCATCATCATCGTCATCATATTACGGGAGATGGCCTGTATAAGGCCATGTTTACCAAATCAATCGTCAAGCTAAAAAGAACACACACACAAAGAGAGTAACAGAAAGAAAAAGACAGAGGAAGAGATGGCGACTGATACTGCCATATAGGCGAACACACAGACAGACAACACGTGGATGTTTGGCACTAAGCTGGCACTAGATAGGACAAAAAGGCGACGTCTTCACTGGTTAATCAACAAACGACATGATTGTGACATCTCTATTACTGGGATAACGTCTCTAATACCAGAATAACGGGGCGCATATATATATATATATATATATATATATATATATATATGCAGGTTGTACGCAACTAGATTGTATTTATATAACTTTGCATTTCTTTATATTAATATATATAATCTCACATGTCTTTATTTGATTTGGGAAAGGTACGTGTCACGTTGCACCGAAGCCACGTTGCCTAGTATCCGCTGACCATCTGTTCCATTTTGTTCCGTATATATATATATATATATATATATATATATACCGAGAAAAAGAGAGAGAGACTTTCTAGCATTGCAATGCGAATGATACGTTTCAGCCAAACAACTTTAGATTTTTGTGTTCACAAAAAGCCTTATTTACAACGGATGCGTTTTATATTTCCCCTCACTTATTCTCATTCCGTTTTTGCTCTCTCTCTCTCCCTTCCTCTCTTGATATCATTTGGATACCGTTTCGATGCCGTCTGGTAGTCTATTGTCGCTAAAATCGCTCTTCGACCTCCCTCGACACAAGCACATTATTCGATTATTCTGTGAGTATATCTGTGAGTATGTGATCGTAGTGTAGCAACGATTCGATCCAATTCGCTTTTGTCCGCCTGAGTATTTTAGCAGTAACGGGTGGTTCTTGACAAGTGACTGCCCAACAGTAGGCATACATATATACATATATGCCAGCAGCAAGCCGTGAGGAATGCCGCGTCGTCGAAGTCATCCTATATGTATCGCGTCATGTTGTCGACCGAAAAAAAATGTGTTTTGAACTGCTCAGACAAACCGCGCGGTCGAAAACGCTGGCCGCTAAGCTAACTTGTCACGGTTGATGATGACGCGCTTGCTACACTACTTCCACGGTTCGAGCTGGGCCCAAACATCTTCTTTTCTGTTTTCATACGCCTGCGAGCACTGTGCATGGTGACAAAGTCAGTTCAGCTATCCTGGCTACCGTCTGTTGTTGTTGTTGCTCTCTCTCTCTCTCTCTCTTTACACACATATATATATATATATATACCATTGATTTCTTCCAGTGTTTACGGACGCGCTCATCATCAAGCCAGCTTAAGTATCAATCAAGTTTACGCCAGAGACTTTCCATTGACGTCCAGCGGGGCAACGCGATCTCAATTTTGCACAAACCGCTTGCCGAATGGTGCAGACCAGGGCTGTTCTAGGCTGAAACTTAACACGTTGACTTACACAGGTTTGTAATGTAAATTGATAAATGAAATAAAAATCGATCAAGTAGTTTTGTTGCGTGCCTTCGACCCACCTCTACTTAAGGCAGGTAGCCGTCCTATATGTTCAAATGCCACTTACTCTACCGCCATTGCACCGCCTATGCCTGGACGCAGCCGTCTTTGCCCGCCAAAGGCCGCCTGTCCGTCAATGTATCGTTTTTAGAGTGCCATACCTTATATTCCACGTTTTCCCTCTTCCACGGCACGTGCTTCTATTGCGCTCCACGCCACGCTACAGTACGGTGTCATGTTTTGCCGCAGCCGCCGCAGAATACATGTCGCAGAATACATGGCGGTAACAGAGGGAACCAATGTATAGTATGTCTGTAGTTTCGGCGTTCCCTATCGTTCGACCCCGGCTCGATCGAATAGATCGCTCTTCCCTATGCTTCTTCTTCTGTTTTTCTTTTTCATATTCTTCTGCGTTTTCTTTTCCCGGTAATTACATTCGTTTCGACAGACGACAACGATTTTTAGCCGCCGATTTTCTACGCATTTGAGACGATCTGGATCGAACAAACAAACAAACAAACAGCTTTGACGCGTCCAGCGATGAACTACTCTCGTGTCTTAAAGCCAGCTCAAGCCAGACAATCAAGTCGGCTGGCTTCCGTTACATCCCGCATGGCTTTCCCTTCTTCCTCTCTTGTGTGGTCTATTTTTCCTTATATATATATATATATATATATATACAATGATCACTTGCATATACAAATAAACATACGTACGTTGCCATTTACCCTCAGGTGCTGGTGGTGTTGCTGCTATTGTTGTTATTACTTGAATTCGCCATCATGTGGGTTGAATTTGTATCGTGCACCACACTAAGCGTGTCCGTCCGTCTGTGCTTATGGACGCAGGCGACTGAACAGATAGATATATAGATTAAAGCAAGGAAGGGAGATGTTCGCTCTACAGGCCGAATTCAGGTCCTCCATCCGATCGTCCAGTAGCAGCCACCGAAGACAGATCGCGATCAAATTAAATTCGCCGAAGTCGAGTCAGCGCTGCTGCTGTTGTTGTTGTTGTTGTTGTTGTTGTTGTTGGCGGCCTTGTTGTTGTTGTTACCACTGATTGTGGTAACCGTTGTTCTTCTTGTTGCTGTTGTTGTTGTTGCTGCTGCTATTGTTGTTGTTGTTGTTGTTGTTGTTGTTGCTGGTGCTATTGTTGTTGTCGTTGTTGTTGTTGTCGGGCGCGGCGACAGTAACGACGCCGACGGGGAGTCAGGTGAAGAGATGGTGCCAGCAGAGCCGGACGATGTCCAGAACTCACTCACTCTCTCTCTCTCTCGCGTTACGCGCGCCCTGTTTCAAATGTAGCCCGCCAACGTTGACCGCGCCAACGGCAAGAAAGAACATGAAGAAAAAGATGGTCGTCATGGTGATGATGATGACGATGATGATGCTGATGCTGATGATGTGTTTGTTCTAGACTACTGCATGCTTACCATCACGGTGGTTGGTCAGCAGCACCTACTGCAGCGGCGACGACGTGATGTGACGATCATGGAGCACGATGTAGGGCGGTGCTGACGGCGGCTTGGGGACCTCCTGGCCCTTCCCTACCTTCCTCCCTCCCTCCCACCTCAACGACGCGTCACAGCCGAATACGCTTGTTGTTGTTGTTGTTGTTGATGTTGTTGTTGCTGTTGTTGCTGTTATTGTTGTTGTTGCTGTTTTTGTTGTTGTCATTGTTGTTGCTGCTGTTGTTATGCGGGCTCGGCTGCTACTTTCCCCGCTAGTTGTAATAGCTTGAACGAAAAACGTCAGTTATATCGGCCATAACAAGCGCAGCAGCAGCAGCCGCAGCAGTAGGAAAAACAACAACAACCACAACAAAACTACAAGGACAGAGATGACAGCAATAAGAGCCGCAATGAAAGAAACAGCAACAGCGACAACAATAACAATAAACGAAATTATAACAATAGCAGACACAACAGCAATAGAGGAAGAACAACAACAACAACAACAATAGGAGGACTAACAAAAACAACAACAACAACAACAACAACTGCAATAACAAGGATGGCCACGACATTGCACAGTGGTGGTAGTATTAGCAGAACGCTATTAACTACCGACGCGTGCCGCTCGACCCGATAAACAGAGCTCAGCTAAACTAAAACTGAAACCACGATCGACTGAGACGATTAAGATGAGTAAAACACTAAGCGTCTTCAGATATGCACGACCGCCGGCCACTCTATGTCCCCTCGTGCACGCCGGCCACTCTATGTCCCCTCGTGCACGCCGGCTACCCTCTGTGCCCTTATGAACGCCGATCCTTCTACGTGCCCTTATGCACGCCGACTACTCTATGTGCCCATGTGTACGCCTGCCCCCCTCTGTGCGCTCTTGTTCACGCCGGCCCATGTCGGTGCTCTTGTGCCAGCCGGCCTGTCTATGCCGAGCCTACAGAAGAGGAATGCACACACATTCTCTTAAACCTCTCTACCTACTCAATTACTTCACAACAGTTCACTGGTCGATTGATTGCAGTGTTGAGAGTGTGGAGCACAGGTCATCGTTGTTGTTGCTGTTGTTGTAATTATTGCTGTTGTTGTGGTTATTGCTGTTGTTGCGGCCATTGTAGGTGTACTACTGCGACAATTGCATAATTTAGAACAGCACTCGCTATCAGGACAGCTGCATTGCTTATAATTTTTATTGAGATAGCAAATATTGTATTATTCGACCAAAAAGTTTGAGAACATATAGAGATTCGCATAGAGTCCTAGACGAAGTAAAATCGCCCAAGCCGACGGCTATTTCTATGAGATGGCACCTTTGTTGCCACTAATCCATTGTGTTTTCAATGGCCGCTACCTCATTAGATTCATGCAGTAATTCCCCGCTTCTACAGCTACAACAGCAGCAGCAGCAGCAACAGCGGGAACCTCCTCATGATCTTCTTCATGGTAACTATCACCCGCTCAGCCGGTCTTGCAATTATAGAGCGGACTCTGTCTGACTCGGTTTGATCGGCTGCATCTGATGGCGGCTGCATCCACTCAGGCAACTTCTGTTCCCACGCGACGAACCGCCAGACGCACCGACAGTCTTTGCATCTTCTGACCCAGTCGTATAGACGCTAAGGAGCCCTGAGAAAAATAGACGGTTGCAATATATATATATATATATATATATATACATATATATTGCCCCTGATATAAAATGGTGACATATGTATTTAGGTACACATGCCTAGCGAATAATACATATATATATATATATATATATATATATATATATATATATATATATATATATATATATATATATATATATATATATACATCCGTTCAAAATAAATCAATTATCAAGTAACTGCTATGGCTGCTGCTACTCAAACTGCGAAGTGCGGCTAAAGAGTTGAACCGCGCTTTGGCATTGTTGAGCTACAACAACAACAACAACAACAACAACAACAACAATGATGATGCCGAAGACCATGATGACAACAACAACAACAACAATTTGTATTTCTTTTGTTCTTGTTACCGCTGTTGTTGTTGTTGTTGCTATCGCCGCCGCTGTTGTTTGCGGAAACGAGACGGGGGTGTTGGCTTTATCGGTCGACGTTTGTTGATTGATCTGCGTGGATCGATTCCCGATGCCGGACTGACTAAACACGCCCGCTTTCTACTCGTCGGTTTTCCACTCCGCAACTCCACATTTCGTTTGTCCCTCGATCGCACTGTCTGATTTGCTCGCTCCATTCGTCAGGTATCTTTTGTTCGATTGGACACACCACTGGGCTGTTCCTATTTATTCGTTTTTCCATTGCCTGCACCTTGACATGCCACAAACTGGAGAAGATATATTTATATATATATATATATATATGTATCTACCAGGTTCTTCAAGTAATTGGGTTCCGGCGGGGGGTGCTCTAGATCCACATTCACATTTGTTACGTTACACTGTGCACAGATACGCTTTTTAGATAGATTTATAGATAGGTAGGTAGATGTATATGGCGTGCCGTAACAGTTGCGTGTTGTGCACTTTTAACACTGCTTGTTATTCGCCATTGGAGCGTAATCGAAACCTTATTGGATAGGGGGAAAGATTAATTTTGGTTCGCATACACAATGCCGTGCATGTAGTGTTCAATGAACAAACGAATGAATGAACGCGCACCGTCAGTTAAAGGTATTGCTCTTCGGAAGGCTTGTCGTTCAGCTACGCTAATAAATTTCTTCTAAATGACAACGACAATGCAGAAGGCGCAAAGGCCCAAACTTGCAATGATTGATCACTCTAGGTGCAGAGGACGCAGTTGAAAATGTCACTGAGCTGAACGTGAGCTGCGTCATTGCGTACACTCGATGCTTTCCGTCCAGCAAATCGCGGAGCGAAAACGACGGCCGCGGCGTCGTGATTCCGGACCCATCCACACGTCCATCCGGACGCATCAACAGGTCCCCTTAATGGCTTTGCCAATCCGCGCGATTTTCTGGCCAGTAGACGCACAACAACATCAACAACGACGACGACAACGGTGACGTCCCCTCTGAACATGGCACGACACACGATAAACACGTTGTCGCTCTGCTAGCTATGTTCTGTTTAATGGGCACAACAGAAGCACAAACAAGGGCCCTGCGTCACAGCGGCCCTGCGTCGGTACCGCATCATCCCCGCAAGACCTCCAAAGACTCGAGGCTGGTGCTCCAAGCTCCTGGTTCCTCCGCGTCCTCCTTTCTCGCGTTCCTGTGTCTTCTCCGTCTTGCCGGCTCTAGTGCTTGCGAAGCAGAATCTTTGTTGGTTCATCGATATGCGGCGGACACACTTTATGTCAACAACATCTTCAAGCAACGGCATCGATTGGACCGACAACAGCCAGCCAAACAGTGGCAACTGCGGGTAATCGACTGCAATTATTTGCACATGTCGGTTGTCGTTTTTTTCTTGGGGAAAAACGTGCCGCGAGCCGTACGCGAGCGGTTGTGTATTTTGCGGTAGTGGCGTTCTCGGGTGCCTAGAAATTGGTATTTCTACTGCTTGAAATGTGTTTAAAATACATTATATATATATATATATATATATATATATATATATATATATATATATATATATATATATATATATATATATATATATATATAAAGCTAAAGAAGAGAAGGGGAGAACGTATTTAGCCGAGAATTGCCGTTTGACAAATGTAGCTAGGTACTTCGTACAACCATGAAAAAGTGCAACCAGAAAAACAGACCGACCGGCGCCCGTACCAAATAGACGTAGTGGCATTTTAGCCTGGGCTTGTTTCATAGCGCGAAGAGAGCGGTGGAATGGAGCAGAAAAAACAGAAAGCCAACAAGAAGAGAAAGAATACATACAGAGGGGGAATGATGAGTGCAGGATACAATGACGCCGATTGTGTACACACAATGGCAGCGGCACAATTTTCCAATTTTATGCTGCCTCTTCTTCTTGAGAGTCTTCGTCACGTCAAGTCAGCAAGAGCCGCCGGTGAGGTCTGTGCACCTCAGGGCACGGCAGCACAGCTGAAGTCGACGAAGTTGCGACTCTACGTCGGCGAGCTGCTGCTGCTGACCGGTGGCTTGAAATGCAGTAGCTGTGACGCAAGAAAAATAAAAAAAAGACGACAACGTTTTCGTTGGCCTCGTCTTCGACGGCATCTTCGCCAATTCAGAAACGGGGGTATTCTTTAAATGCCCACTACAACTACAACGACAACGACGACGACGGCAACTACAACAGCCACCATAACAGCATCATCAGCTGAAGTAGCTGAACAAGCTATCATCAACAGAAAATGAGTACGGAAGATGAGACTGAATGATGAAACCAACCGACGCACCGGCAGACCGACAAAGCGACGGTCGCTTTAAAAGGCCAGGACTATGACGACGAAAAGAACTGGGCGATACACATGCACACTCGCATGAGAACACAATACCTAGAGACATTGGGATAGGCAGAAAGAAAGTGTAGGGACAATAGAATGAGTAAACAGTCAAATTGTCTGCTAAGGTGATGACAAATATAATCCAAAAAACTAAGGTTAATATATATATATATATATATATATATATATATATATATATATATATATATATATATATATATATATGGCTAACAATATACGAGCAACCAGACTAAGAGGAATCCAGCTGAGGAGAAGAGAAGAGAAAAGTCGAGAAATAGGTGAGCTAATAAACAGGCAAAATGAGATGCAGATAAAACCAAGCTCATTCCTGTCCCTAAAAAAACTTAACTTCTCAGGCGCATGTGGTTGTTGTTGATGTTGTTACTGCGGCCAGCGTCCATAGTTTCTGCTTCAAGAGGTCTCTCTTCAGAGCCTTGGTGGCGGTAGTGGTGGTATTGCTGACAATAACACGCTATAATATGATCTTGGAAACGATCAGCGGTGTGGCAAAGAAACCCCGTAGGACGTCGTGGTGACGCCGATGCTCGATATCGGGCTACAATTACGCCGGTTACACATGTCGCATCGCGCCGTGGCGCCGGGAAGCCAGAAACAGAGGCACTAGTATACACGTGGGCAGTAAATTTGAGCATTGTTTCTAAAGACAAGCTCCCATAAACGATTTAGGCGTTGCCATTAGGTTTCGTACATTTTAATGCATTATATCGTCTCATTAGCCACCCCTGGGCTGTATCTATTTTTATTCACTCGGTTTATATATATATATATATATATATATATATATATATAATTGATTTGGCATGCATACCTAAATATACACGTCACCCTTTTAAATCAGGGTTATTGGGAGCAGCAGCGCAAGTAGACATCTCGGGATATCTAAGGCTTTCCAGTCCTTGTGAGAGTATTGTCGTTGACTCTCAGCGGTATGGTTTATTGCTTACTCTCAACGAGATCATCACCGCTCAAAAAAAAAAACGATTAAAAACGGCAATCGAACTAACTATAGCCGTGCAGCACCAAACATGTCACGAATATATATATATATATATATTGAATTATTTTTTGCTTGACATGTATACCTAATTACACCTGTCACCCTTTCATATCAGGGGCGCTTAGAGCGGCAGCATACATATTACCTACGCATCCATAGAATCCATGTCTACTTCAATACCTACTGAATATTATATATATTACTACTGTGTCGGTGTGTGCCGTTCTTGCAGCCGATATCGCGTTGCTATACCAGAACCACCCCCAGGAGCAAAGAAATCGTTTTGTGACACAATACACTGCACCGAGTGCATTGTTACTTGGCTCGCTGGCTGACAGATTTCGCTGCTGCTAAACAAAAGGTTGAATCCATCCTTTCCGAACTGCAGAGAATCTTCTGGGAATCACTAGCGATCCGAGGTGGGCCGGATGAGAGGGAGTAACACGTGGCCGTTTATAGTGCATTCCTATGGGAAAAGCGTTGGCTTTCATTTTCTTTATTGCGTTTCTGAAAGGCGGCGCCTACGGATTTGCTATACGTATAGGATTCACTACTCGTATCTCGAATTATCTGAGGCGGCTTTATCGCGGCAGCCACCGAACATTTATCGATCAACCATATCTTCTATATGCTGATCGCGCGCGTTACACGTCTTCAACAGACGTCCTGGTAGTAGAGTACCGCCACCCAAGCTGCATATAAGAGTTGAACGCACGGAGATTATTGATTTTTCCGCAAGTTCGGCAACAGTAAGTCCAGGAACGTTTTAGGAATATATAAAGGAATTTCATTGCCTTCGTCTGCCTTCAAACGGCGCGCCACAATTCTTCGCCGCACACGTGTCGAATCAACATCGCTGTTGTAGAGTTTTGCCAATTTAAAGTGATTTACTATTGTCACAACAATGCAACTGCTTTTATATGCTTTTTATCGTTCGTCTATATATTCCAAATACCCGTGTGAATCAACACCCGCTCAAGAAAGGAAGCTGTCTAAAGAATTAGAAGACTTAGAAAGGAGTTCCCGTAAGCATGTTAATTTTTTGTGGTGTTTGCTCGTCTAAAATCAATCTGATATGATCATTTTAATCCAATTGTTTTTGTTGTTGTTGTTGCTGCTGATGCAGCTGTCACGGCTGTTGTTGTTGTCGTCAACGTAGTATCTAGTGTTGGTGCTACCGTTGCTTCCATTACTGATGATGTTGTAGCGGACATCACAGACAAACATATCGCGATGTCGTCGTGTTTGACGTTGTCAGGACGTGTGGGCGACATGAAGTTTATCTACACTGTTGCTTCCTGTGCTTCATGTGCCGCATTATATCCGCGTCATGATCATGTTACCGACATGGCATGCTGTGAGTAATGGAGCGGCGCTGTCGGGCTAACATCGTCCCCGTGCCCCTACGACAACGACGACTCAAATAACAGCAGCAATAACAGTCAGTATTTCTAACAGTTGTCGCTTACGTCCCGGCTGCGTGCGCCATCACGACGATGCCATCGGCCTCACCTCACGACGAAGTCCATGATGACACCGACAGTGAGGACGGCCCACGATCATGGGGCGATAGGCAATCGCCCGGTCCTACCCAGTTCACCTTCCCCCCCCCCCCTGCGCCAGAGCCTCTCAGCCAATCTAGCCACTTTGATAGGTAATGGTCTCTGTCTCGCGCCAGCCGAGGCGGTTGCGTTTAAGGCGGTCGATATTGGGGGGGGGGGGGGGTATCGGAGATCCTCTCGGTCTTGGCCTCCCCGTCGGGCCCCCAACCGGGTCGGGGCTCCGAGGTGGTCCGATTATCGTCGCGGTAGGCCTAGCTTAATCTGGCCTGATCGGGTCGATTTCAAAAAGGCCCGACGCTTCTTCGACTTCAGCTAAGGCCTCTTGCCGTTCTGTTATTTATCACTTCAGTTGAGCATTCTGCTGAAGAAACCGATAAAAAACGCGGAAAGAAAAGCCGAAATCGGAGGCAGGTTGAATTTTCTAATCACTGGTAGGTCCCTATATATATATATTAATCATTAATATATGTATATTATATATATATAGATATATATATATTATATGTTATATATATGTATTTATTATATATATATTTATATAAAGTTATATATATATACATATATATATATAGCTCGTAGTAGCACTCTTATCAATTTATGGCACTTTTCTTACTATCTCGACATGATCCACTAAATACATATATAAGGCCCCACTAAAGCGAACTTGACGTCAGGATATTTATGATTTCAGTGAAAACATTACGTTTAGTTACAGACAAGTTTCGGATAAACTATTATGGCGTAAGTTATTCCAGACAATTAATGCATTTTAATAGAAGCTATAGTCCAGTCAGTCGTGGTCACGTATACATTGGTCGGGGCATAGCTTGGCCGTACCATTGGACTATGATATGTCCTACAATACTATACACGCCAGCTACATTGCGTCGACAAAGGAGCCGTTGCAGCAGAGACATCCAGTCATAGACAAGTAGATAAATGAGATAGAACACTTGTAGAACGCAGTAAGTGTAGGTGTGCGTTTTGGCGTCGTAATTTTTTGGCACAAAACGAGCGGCAAATAAGAAAGCCAGCGATGTGGGATTCAAGCGGAGAAGCTCTTCAACTGAAGAGCTGCGTTCTGGTCGGTGCGAGGCCAGCGGTGCTGAACGGTGACTTTTGCCTGGCTACAAATGCAGTATATATATATATATATATATATATATATATATATATATATATATATATATATATATATATATATATATAGTAGTGATTTTGCCTTATGATTGAAGTTGTTGCTGCTGTTGTTGTACTTCTGTCTCACGCGCACGCTTCCACAGTTGTTCATTCACTTAACTAGCGGCTGGCGCGTGAAATCGTACCCCGTCGTAATGCTGGCTCCCAGTGGAATCGGGCGAAATGGAGGGGGGAGGCGGCGGGGAGTGAATAAACGACGGATGCGTGCTTCGGTGAATGGTGGCCGCCACCACCATTACAACAACAGAGCCCCCGAATAAGCCTCAAGCAATGCCTAGCTAGATACCCAAAGCGCACACTTCGCCAGAAGTCCATCAGCCAGAAGAAATGTGGAGTAGAGCAGACCGGAGGGCGCGCGCAAGCCAGAGAGAGAGAGAGAGAAAGAGGAGGAGGAGTGAGTGAGGGAAAATGCGATTTCTTTGCTCCCGCCGGACAACACCACACAACAAAAGTAGCGGAACGGCGGCCTGCAGGAAAAGACGAAGCAGAAGTTTGATGATGATGAGTAAGTTGGTCTGCAACAACAACAACAACGGCGACAACAACGGCGACAAACAACAAAAACAACAACAACGACAACAGCGATAGCAACAACATAGCTGCTGACCGCGCCCTTAACCGCGTATAACAGCGGCACCGGCGGCATCAAAATTGCGTCAAACGATTTTCCTTCTCACAGGCGTCGTCTTCCCGTGAAGACGGGATGGGGACGCGCGAGGGGGGGGGGGGGGGCGGAGGAGGGTTCTGGACGCGCTCTGGGGAAACAAAGCAATTGCCGTAGACCACAGTGCTGGCTCTGGCAGACAAGACCAGAAACGCTCTTCGTTGCACCGCGTCAATGCGTACCACCCGGCCACGACGGCACGGCACGCCACGCATGTCATGGCACGCCGACGGGCAGAGATCGAAATCTGTCAGATAATCTGGCAGATTTCGACAGAGAGAGAGAGAGAGAGAGAGATCCACAGACAGTCAGTTCGACCGCTTGTGCGTCGCTTTACTATGTGATCGAACAAACAGATAGTTAAAGATAAATACTCATAAGATAGATGATAGGTGACGTGGGGAGGTGGACACACGGCGAATAGCTGCGGACAGCTCGGTAGCCACCGAACCGCCGAGGGCGGGAGTGGAGCACGGTCGGGAGGGGTGGTGGTGCAGCAGGCTTCTACTACTACTACTACTGCTATTATTACTACGACTTCGCGACGACTGCTGTTGATATGTTGTTGAATGGAACAGGGACAGTGGAAAATCATCATACGATACCGCACCGGGCATCAAGTAAAGAAGAGCCGCTGGTTGCTGCAAAACCACTGCAGGCTCTGCAAAACCACAGCGGCAAAGTCAGTTGTTCAACCAGCCCGCAACTACAGCCGAAGCCAACAAAGCCACTCGACATGTAATGACTGACCATCCTCAGTGGTTGACGAGACACGTCGTCGACATCGCCGGCTCGCTCGACGAGCGAGGACTGCGGCGGCGTCCGATCTGATAGAGCCAAGACAGCGGACTCGACGGATACCATGACAGTCATTTCGCGTAATTGTCAAACATGTTGACTGTTATTGTTATACGTTGTTGTTGTTGTCGTTGCTGTTGTTCTTATTGTTGTTGTTGTTGCTGTTGTTGTTGCGTGGGGCTATTCTGTATTTGCTGCAAATTACGCTTCTTCCGCGGTAGTTGCCGCTTGTTGTAAACGTATACAGGCAAATGTATTAACAATTGCAGCCGGGCGGTCGTCAAGAGAACTTTAGTCCAGTCATAAGCAGGGCAAACCTTCTGGTCTCAGTCAATTGGTGGCCAGCCGTCAAATTCATTAAATAGCAACGCTAGAGATCAACAATGATGACTAGTGATAATACCAATCCAAAAAAACAGTAACAACAGCGTAGAACTTCTAATGTAACAGCTGACAGAAACAAGACGATATCCCATATATATATATATATATATATATATATATATATATATATATATATATATATATATATATATAAAGCAAAATAGTCTGAGTTTTAAGTTTTTTGTGCAACAACAGGGCTTTCGATGCCAAGACTTCTGTTTATTTCAGCCATTCAAGCCCTGTTAGCACAATGATCTTTCACAGGGCAAACCTCTTTAGCGAACTTAATACGAATACAAAAGGGTGGACGCAGAAAGCGCCAAAACGTTTGCACACACCCCACCCCACTGCGCATAGCATTGTTAAGCTCAATAAGCTTTTAATGTTCAAGTTTATGGTAGGGAATTTTTTTGCAACAGACTGAGACAGCAACACTAGTATTATCATCACCATCGACATCAGTGTCTTTACAAGAACACTAGCAACGACATCAGAAACCACAACAAACAACCGAACATCAAAAACAACAACTTTAACCCATAGCATAACAAAACCAACAACAACAACAACTTCAACTATACCATAAAAAACAACAACAATAACAACAACAACTTTAACCACACCATAACAACACCAATAACAACATTAACCATAACATACGAATAACAATAACGACAACAACAACACCATCAACAATAACGACAACAACACCAACAACAATAACAAAACAACAACAGCAACACCGAAGACAACATCTTTAACCATTACATCACCGACAACAACGATCATAACAATAAAAAACAACCATAACGAAAACGGCAACACGAAACATCACTGACATCGACACATTCTCGTCATAGTCATTCGGCTAAGTCATTTGGTGAGCAGCGCTTGCAGCACCAGCTGTGAGAGCAGCGGAGTTTCGAACGAGTTGTCGTCATTAGACGTCTGCCCGGCTCGGCCCGGCGAGCCAACATGGGCGACCAGCCGGCCTACACGGTGCTACACACTATCCCAACCAGCACATGGTGGGTGTTGATCTTTGACTAGTTCTTGTTCTGACTTGTTCGCCGCCTGATAAGCCCCCGAAATCGTCGCCGCCGCCGCCACCGCTGAATGGTGCCCAGGGCGGACGGACACTGACTGATTGAAGATGGGGTCCGACTGAGCAAGCGACATGTCGTTTGCTCGGTAAGTTTCGACCGAATAAAGCTGTCTTGCATTCGCTGCTCGTGGAATTACTCTTTAACTAATTAACTAACTACCTGCCTGCCTGCCTGACTGATTGATTAACTACCTGGAGTAGCACTAGCACTGTATGTAGCGGGCTATGGCACGATTTATACATCATAGCGCGCTATGCCTGCTTCGACGACGTCGACGATGGCGACGATGAAGACGTCGATGTTATGCTTACAGCTGTTTATTGCTTATTGTTTATTATTTATTTTATATTATTATTTTTTTATTTTTTATTTTTTATTATTTATTATTTTATTATTATTATTATTATTATTTTATTGTTTATTGCTCGAACGAGGCCACATACACTGACGGACGGACGCAACTTTGCTCGTCTCGTGCTGGTCTCACTCAGCAGTTGACTAACTACAGCGGGCCTGAATGAACGCGTGTAGATAGCGCGTCAGCCGAGAATGCCTGCGTCTTCTGGGTGTCCAGCCCTGACAGTGTTGTTGTTGTTGTTGTTGCTCTTGTTGCTGCTATTACTGTTGTTGTTACTGCTCTTGTTGCTGCTATTGCTGTTGTGGTTGTTGTTGTGGGTGTTACTGTTATTGTTGTTGTTGTGGTTGTGGTTTTTGCTGCCGTTATTGTTGCTGTTGTTGTTTTGTTGTTGTTGTTGTTGTTGTTGTTGTTGTTGGTGTGACTACTACTACTGCTGCTGCTGTTACTCTAGGAGAATAGTTGAGTCGACTCAGAAACGTCATGTTCTTCTCCTTCGGCGTTACCGCAGTATCGTCGTAGCAGCAATAAAGAGAGAGAGTGTAACTTCAGCTACAACGGCTGATGATGATTCCGTGGCCTGGACTGGTCTGGCGTCTTGACTGGCGACGGAACTCGGCGGGATAGCGGCCAGTTGTTCCGTTCCATGACGTCGAGTCGGCTTAGAGTGGTCGTCGCCACCCATCTGGACCCGTTCGAATGAAGTGCTGTCACACACCGCCGCCGTGTGGCCGCCGCCATTTGCAGCAACAGCAGCTTAGCAAGCGGTGGTGGTGGTGGTGTTGGCCGGGGGGAGGAAAACTTGTAAATCCCATCAGAGCGCGCAACTCCCACGCCACCACCACGACCGCCGGTTGCCGCGGCTGTCCGAGGCCTCGCCACGCTTCAAAGAGCACCAAGAGCAGAAGGTGGTCTACGACGATAGGGTGCGATGGACTCTCTTACTAGTACTACAGCTATGTTGATTGCAGCGCACGCAGTATATATATATATATATATATATATATATATATATTTATATATATATATATTTATATATATATATATATATATATATATATATATATATATATATATAAACTTACCATTATGCCACTGACGTGCTGTCGGAACGCACCTGTTCGTCACCCAAAGTGAGAGCGTGTAATGCCGAGATCTTCTGCTGCAGCAGCAGCAGCGAAGGCAGCAGTAGAAACAACAACAGCAGCAGCAGCACTTACAACAACGCCAGTATTAATAACTATAACTGTGGCAATTGACAACAACGCCAGTAATATGAACAACGACAACAACAGTGGCAGCAATTGACAGCAATGATAGCCACAACAACAACAGCAACAACAACAATAATAATTTCAGCAACAATAACAAAAACAACCGTAACAAGACGACCCGTAATAACTATTGCAGCTATATCAACTACCATTGATGTGATTGTTGCTCGTGATTGTTGCTCGTCTGGTTGCTTGGTCAAGACGGGCCGTGCTAAAAGTTGCCGCCTTCTTCTTGCTCGTTATCGTCTCTACTGTGAACGAACGGTGGCTTGTCGGTGGCCTCTCATCTACCTCACACTTGCGTTGCTACTGTTACAAGCAACACCGTCATGATCATCTATCTCATCAGTATGTATGGGCCGACCGGTCCAGCCTCTAGGCATCGCGCTATTGCTTCTCTATGAGAGCGTGTGTCTATACGCATATGTAAATGTATATATATATATATATATATATATATATATATAGCTGATCCCTTTGTTTAGCGCTGAGACAAGGGTGCACGATGTGAAAAAAAAGCCTCACTCCTCCTCCCACTCCTTGCGCCACCGTAAATGGGTAGTCTGAACCATTTTCATGCCTAGATTGTTCACTGAATCGTCTTCTGTGCTCACACGTTATATATATATATATATATATATATATATATATAAATACACGCGTGTGTCTCCGCAACTGAGTGTATGTCGTGCGCACCCAGCAGCCAAATGACTTTTCCCCGGTCTGCAATTCGGGTAAAGTTTGAAGGAAATTAGCTTCCACCGCTACACCAGAATCACCACCAGCAGCAGTGGCGGTGGTGGACCAAGACGGGATGGATCAACACGAGATGGATCGTCTGCCTCCGTCTTTCTCTCTCTCTCTCTATCATTCCTTTGCTCCACCCTCTCTCTTTCACCCCCTCTCTGTCTCATTCACCCCCCCCCTCTCTCGTTTATTTCCCTCTTTCATCTCAAGAACCAGTCGTCTTCCCACGAGGCCGTGCGCACGCGTAGGTTAATTGCACCGGGCCCAATCTGATAACAACTCGTCAAGCCAAGAGCACTGCGTCGCATTTGGGTTCGAAACGCGACGCTTCTTGAGCTTCTGTTATTGCTGCTGCCACCGCTGCCGCCGCCTGGGTTATGGCTGCGCAATGGAACAGAGAACGAGTGGTTCGTGTTCGCATGGCTGGATAAAATGGTAATTCCGCCATGAGGATGACGCGAACGAATTACCCCAATGAACTTACCCACTCACTCACTCACTCACTGGCTCTCTGGCTGGTTGGCTGGCTGGTTGGCTGGCTAACTGGCTTGCTTTCTTGCATGCTTGATAACCACTCATTGACTCGGCAGGTAACAGGCTACAAGGGGGGGGGGCTACTGACTGCAGAGACGCGGTGCATTTTTAAACAGCTTCAAACAGACGCTAGCGACTATGATACGAGTACAGGAGGTGCGGGTACTGGCTAGCAGCGTTGGGTGCTGTCTCACGACGTTTGTATACATACACACAAGCTAACACGAGCTCGCAAAGCGCACTATGCGTCGCTTGGCGTGCGTATGTCAGTCTGTTGTTTGATTGTGTGCTTGCCTGCTTACCTGGCTGGCTGCCTACCTGTGTGTCTGTCTATTTAGTTTATTGTATATATTTATACGTATAGTTGTTACGTTGGTTTTCCCTTCCGGTCAGTCAGCGCCTCGCCCCCCCCCCCCCCCGCCGGGTCAGTCAGCCCCTGGCTGTGGGGTGGTTAGTGGGCTCCATCGTTCGTACACCGAACTTGCAGAAGCAGCATCTTTCTTTTCACCCTATCAGTCATACGAGTCAACATTGCAACAACGACAACCAAGCCAAACCAAGGTGGCAAAGGAGACGATTAACGATGAACTAGAAGTAGATGAAGAAGAAGAAGTAGAACGTCGCATAATTAAACATCGTGTTAATTGCAACATGGGCCACAGAGGCCACTATTAACGCCTGCATCGCATGGCGCTCCTTTGGGCAAGCGACCAACGGTCAGAATCCACGTGGATTCGACAGACAGGTTTCAACACATAGGAAGCGGGGCGCCTGGACGTGTTTCACGCGCTATCACCAGTTTCAGCAGTGTGTGAATGACTCTACACGGCTGGCTTCGGTTGGCGGAAGCGACTTTTCTAGACCTTTTCTCTACTTTCTAGCAGTCAGACCATCTAGAGCTCATAGATTAGCATTGAAGCTGACTGGCTGGCTGGCTTGTTGGAGGAATGAATGCTATCAAGGCGAGCGGTGGCGGCATAATATGTGGTATTTTTCGCTCCTAAATCCTACACTATATGAACGAGTAGAAGACATCAAACTCAAATAATATGAGTGGCATGCGCAAGATTTGGGACGTTGCGCCGAGGTGCTGCGCGTCCCTACACGAGGTAGCATACGACCGCGAGTCAAGGATGACAATAATGAATCAAAGATGTGCATGTTCTCCACTACCAACCCAACACGGCTGGTACGAGGCACCAGAGTTCTCGTTGCCGGGCATTTTCACCTGCCTGTGAGTCACTACAACACTGGTTAATGCTGCCATTTAACCACTGTTTATACTGCCGGACATACTACGGACGTTCCGGAGATGGACGAACGCCAAATTGTTAATTGTGTGACTTACTCGAATTCAAATTTTAAATTAAATCTGCTAAAAGAAACTTAAATCTAGCAATCTAGATTGCTAGATTTAAGTTCCTCTTGCAGAGAAGATAAAAACGTGAGGAATTTCGCGCGCCGGGCCCGAACCCGCGAAGTCTAATCTTGCCGTCCTCCCGACTTGGTGTGTTGGTTGCCGGGTTCTCCACTCGGCGCAATTCGAGTGCAATCAGCTAGTCAGCAGCACCCATCATGCACTCTATCAGCAGCAGCTGCAGAGGAAAACAATGACTATGAGGGGCCATGGTAACGGATGCGGCGGCAGCGGCGACTGTGTTAACGTGAGCGACACAGCTTTGGCTTGGCTTCTCCTCAACGGTATAGTTCCACCTCCACCTTCCCAATGTTAGGGACATGACATTGGCAGTGGGCGCCAATTTGGCGCCTAAACTTAAGTAGACACAAAAAGAGAAGAATAGCGAAAGAGCGAGATTGCCACGGTCATCTCGTGATGATTTGCGTTCCTAGCTATTTCGTCTCGTGCCCATGTTTCATGTTATTGTTCTGATATCGTCGGCATTGTTCATTGGCGCATCCGTCGTCGCTTGCCAGCTGTCAAGCAGAACGGGCCCAAAACAACAACAGACCAATGTGCGGAGACCAAATTCAGCCAGGATCTTCACGAGAGAGCACAAACTAAAGGCGCTTAGAGGGAAATCATGTGAGAATGAGATAACACGCATGTACGAGCCATAGCAAAAACCAGTACCACTAGATAGACAGTACCACTAAGTTGTTACTGTTTACTACTACTACTACTACTCGTTTCGCCATTTCTATTATAACTACCGCTATGGTAGCACGCGATGCTGTTTAGGCAGCGACTAAGCAATAGCCATGCGCAGTTTGAGCTCACAAGACGCACATCGGATGAATTTGTGTGCATTCTGGAAAATATTCCTGTGTGGATTATCCGCACGAATTTTGTCCGTTGGCGTTCGAGACTATGGGAACTACAGGCCGCCTTACGCTCAAACTGATTCAGCGCGTAGGTAGAGACCTTAATCTTTCGACAGAAGACTCGAGAGCATCCGAATTCTTGCGTCAGAGGCTGTCGCTTGACATTCAACGAGGAAATGCAGCGTCTGTACGGAGCACATTGTTGAACTGGGCTAACCCTGGGTTTGAGAACCCGTAATCACACGTTCGCGCGGAGACAATTGTCCACTCCAGAGTGCTAACATAGCAAAGTTATATTATTAAATCATATGCATTCCGACAGTGTTCCGACTCTCTGCCACCAGCTCATTGACGATCGATCTTCGTAGAAGAACCTAGAAGTTAATGAGGCTCGACACTACCATGCTGGTGCTTTCGGGCTTACGTTCGGAAGCCACATAGATGGTTCAATAACTTATTGAAATTGTCTCGTTCTCGTGTTGTCTAAATGTCGCTCACTTTCTGTCTGTCTATGTGGAGAAACACACGGCGCCCAGCCTATGGCGATGGTGCAGCCGATGGAGCGTTACCGCTGCTGCTGCTGCTAAGGCAGGCGTATCGAACGAGCAAAACAAAACGGGGGGGGGTATCATTCCAGTTGTTACCGATTGAGAGGAACCCTAAACAGGCAAACAATAAATAATGAGTTTCAGCTCAAAGTGGGGTGGGGGACGGAGGTAGGGGATATATATATATATATATATATATAGAGAGAGAGAAAGAGACCGGGGGACACGAACTCTCCTATGCTACGTAGAGGGGAATGTATGGTGGTCGCTCGCCCACTGACGTTGAATTCTACCACTACGATTGTTTTAGTGATGTTTTTGTATTGCGGTTTACTGCTGGTGCCGGGCGGTGCATGAAGTGGAGCTGATGGTGGTGATGATGATGATGATTATAATAATGAGAATGATGGCGATGTTGTGCTACGCCATGCGAGACGTCAAATCAACACACGGCCAAATGCCAGAGACACTGCCACAACTTAGCAAAGTTGTGCTTCGAATGGAATTCCGTGATGAGGAGGAAGAACCAGAAAACGACGAAGAGGAAAGGCGCGGAGAAGGGGGAGTAGAAAATGGTGATGATGATGATGATGATGATGGGATCTGAACTGTGCCGGTAGATAAACTGGATAAAGGTTTAGTCCTGTCTACAGAAGGGACAGCCATTACACGTGACTATCTAGTGGCTCAATCGTAATTATTATTATTTGAGCCTCCGGACAGGTGGGCCATTCAACGTGAAGCAACATTGTAGAGGAAACGCGGCTTTCTTTGTAAACGCCATAGGCTGACGTGAATTTAACTGAAAAGGCATAGCTATATACTATATTTATTTTCTTTTTAATATATATACATATATATATATATATATATATATATATATATATATATATATATTGCCGGCATGTCTCAAACTCGTTATATTTTGGAAACTTGCTGTGACGTCTAGGCACGACTGGCTGGCTAGCTAGGGAAGTCCATAGATAAACCGATACGTACTTAGCGGCTCGGACTGCTCTGAACGGTGGTGGAAGATGCCTGAAGAGAGATAGACTGGGGAAGAAAGTAAAGCAGTTACAGAGAGAGGGGGAAAAGCTGGAAAACGGGGATGAATGGGAGGAGGTAGAAGACGGAGGGAGTCGAGATAGCGGAACGAGGAGCGGCTGCAGAATCATGAACAAAAACAACAACAACAACAACAACAACAGCAGAAGAACTACCGAAGTAACATGCTGATGCTGCCACTGCGGTCTCCGCCGCCGGCGCCCCTGTCAATCTCTGCATTTGTGTGTATCTCTCTCTTTCTGTAACCGTCTGTGACTGTTTCGTCAGTGAGAGAATTGCTACTCTCTGTTCGTATATGGGTGGCTGATGATGTGTGTTTCGGTGTGAGCACGTGTCTCTGTCTGTGTGTTTGTGAGTGAAGTTCGGCCACCGATTGAAGAAGCTGACTGCTCAGCAACGAATTCGGCCGTCTGCCCGACGGCCGTGCAGTCAGTGCGCCCGCATTTCGCACGCCAAATCTTATAGACAGCCGGCTGAGTGGAGCAGCGAAACGATGGTTGGTAGGTAGAAATGGCCACAATGGCCATTAGATGAGAGAACTAGAGAAAAAAACTTAAGAGCAAGAGAGAGAGAGAAAGAGGGTGCAGGAGAAATACAGTTGCTGAGGAGAGTTGCGCTTGCAACAACAACAACAACAACAACAATAGTAACAGAAGTCAACAACGACAGCCATGGCTGTGTATTGTAGCGCATCCCTAATGTGTTTCATGTAACAGCGACGACGACGACGACGACGACAACAACAACAGTAACAATAACAATCATACCTATCGGAACAATAACAACCATTCTGCTGCAACTACCAACCACAACAACAGCAGTAACAACAACAACAACAATGGACAATTAATAACATGGCAATTGATGGCACTGCTGCCATCGCAGGCACAATTATGGGCATCTGCCATCCTGAATTGGTAACGTAGCTCAGGGACCATGGGGTCGCCTGAGATACGGGTTCGCTAAGGTCACCTGTTATTCCTATGTACATTGTGAAAACCAAAAAAGTGCCTCCTGTACCTACAAATAGCAGTGACGAGAGTGATACCGCCAGAAAACGTATATATATACATATATTAAACCTACTGCCGTTGAATGAAGCAATTTGGGCGAAATTCCAGTATAAACACAAGTTTATGACTGCTATTACTATCCTCTATTACTACATGACCTAGATAACGTTAAGCAGGTGACTAAACATTTGGTATGGGGTTATAAGATGAGAACAATCGCATGCGGACTTGTAAGCTCACTTACCAGAATAAAAGTCAACAATGACCGTTCGTGAACATGAGCGACAAGCAATGGTCCTTCTTATGAATAGCAGTGACATCATAAAATGACTGTCGTCACAGTACCACCATCAGAATGGCACAATAATGACGACCCGTACCACTAAGAACAATGATGGTAATGAAACCCAGGAGCAGCTGCAACAGCAACAACACCACGATAGAAGGTTCCTACACGTAATGTGTACGAATTTCATTTCGAACGATGCACATCTTTCTTCTTATTTGGCCATAGCAAGCACGGCATTGACTGGGCCGTGATGATACGCTTATTCCTTGTAGTTAGCCATAGCTAAAAAACGTACGAGATATGCGTAGACGTCTCTGCACTACGTATGCAATGCACCGACTTCTCCGTATAGCATTAGGTTAAGTCTTACAAAAATGTAGACCCCTATGTATGTGTGCATATACATGTGTATATGTTAAATATATATATATATATATATATATATTTATATATTTATATATTTATATATATATATATATATATATATATATATTATATATATATATATATATATATATATATATATATATATATATATATTCAAATAGAGTGTTACCGCTTAATGAATCAAAAGGGAGCCATTTCAGCATGACGAAGAATGCAAGACAGCACTGAAAAACGTATTGCCGGGCCACACATTGTGGCCGAAAAGCACGCGTTAGGTGAAAAACATGTTTAAAGTATAATGTGACAAGAAGACTCTGCTCAAAATTACGAAACGTTTTTATCTATTATAATTAAAAATGTTAATTCATTTAACACCTACCTGTGCCTCAGACCAAAGTTAACAGCCGAACAATCTCGCTCTCATCTCACCCAACTGTGTTGTACGCGAGAGATTAGCGGGACGGTTGCGCGTATCCTTCACCACAATTGGCGAAATATAACCCAAGATTGTATATAATAAAAAAAACTGTACAGATATAATATGGATAGTGTATTACACCGAATATAAATAACAAAAACGTATTTTGACACTAGAAAGTCATTGCAATTAGCCTGACAAAAATGTTTGTATGCTGAAATTATCATGAACTTAATACAACTACTTAATTATCACAAACTTAATGCAACGCAGTACTGCTACTACTGTTGTGGGCGGTTTAATGGAATTTGATGCTATTGCTCCTGGTATTGTTGTGGTGGAGATCGGCAAATCACGTTGAAACGTTGATAAGCCCTCACCTGCTTGGCGAGGTTCGACCTTGTGTTTGTATCTCGCGTAGGAGCATAGGAGTGCTAGCTTAGAGACGTCAATGCAAAATTATTCCGGTTGTCCGACCAAACTTAGTCGCAACTGTTATGACCAACGTGGTGGCTAGTTACATTTGCCTGTCGTCTAATATTTGCTTTGTTTCCTCATCTCCTTCATTCCAGATTACCGCACAAGTGCTGCACGCATCCAACGACGACAAAAAGGTTCGTATCGTCATGGGTGATTATGATAAAGACGAGAATAATAATGGTGGTGGTGGTGATGATAATGATGACGGTGGTAACTATACGGACCGACTTCTAGACTCCGAATTACGCTCAGAATGATTTGCCCTGTATTCAGGGGGTATGTGTGTGTGCAAAAAAACTACCGGACGAAAACGTATACACAATATACATGAGCGGCTACCCACGGGTCTAGTCTAATCGCTTGGCGAATATGATTACTTTTTCGTTTGAATTTGGCAAAAGAAAAAACAAATATATATATATACATATATATATATATATATATATATATATATATATATATATATATATATATATATTAGAGTCGTTTGTTCTAGCCCGGTCTCCTGGTGTTGTTTCTTACCGTCAGCGGAAAAATTGTGAGGATAGTTGCGGCGGCGGTGCTGAAGGAAGGTTGCATGGGAGATAGCCATAAGTTAACGAACCCTGAAATCCGGCTTCCACGCTCCGTTATCGACCCAGCAGCGTGTGCAGAGTCAACAACCTGAACAGTGAATGTCTTCAGTTCAGAATTCATTAATTTATGCTGCTTAGTGAACTGCATATGTGTGCAGGTGGTTGGTCAAACTATCCGTTAAGTCTGTGCGATTACCGATGTTTGTTTATTCGATGTTTTTCCCGATGTAACTACGTTAACGCACACCACGTTCTGGCAATTCCTTTTATAAATAAACGCAATAAGACCGATGTGTAAGTTACTCGCAATTGAATATGAATCTCCGTCGTTATGGACGTCGTTAAACGAATGCACGGATGGAGAAATAATGAACAGAGATAATAACTTTAAGTACAGCAGCTCGGTTTTCTTTTGTTTCTCCGCCATTTCTTTTTCTAAGAATCATTTTTTTACTACCTATGAAATGCCCTGACAGCAATTTTTTTAGTCGTTGTAATAGGTTAAGAAAGCCGCGGCACGAGAATGTCTTCTAAATGCATCCAATCATCATCACCGCGTTCTCTTACTGGCCTTGAATGGATGGGCAGCGTTCTATAGCAGACAAGGTAGCAGCAGAACAGTAGAAACGTTCAAGAGAAACAACCACCAGGGCGCGGCTCGAACTTGCTATAGTCAACTGTAATAATAATAATAATAATAATAATAATAATAATAATAATAATAATAATAATAATAATAATAATAATAATAATAATAATAATAATTATTATTATTATTATTATTATTATTGTCCAAGCCCCGCCGCTGTTATTTAAAGAAACTTTACTATCAACAAGTCTGTTACTGCGCGCCATGGAACTAGTGGTCAAGATAGTTCCTTTACCTACGGTGGGGCTAGTTATTTAAATCGAAACCTTGTATATACAGATGCATACGCGGCAGCGGCATGAGGCATACTTATAGAGGTGGGCAAGCCGCTGAAAACGACATTGGGTCGCCCGAGGGCGTGGAATTATCTCTAGCACTGCCTCCGTTTCTATATGCACATACAGAGAAAAATTCCGGGGAACCGTGATGAACCCCCATGCGACAGGAGGCTCAGAAAACGGAAGAGAGGAACTCCATCGTTTTTTCGCGAGCAAAAGTAGGCTGAGGTAGGGCCTATGCGTTTATGGCTATATATATATATATATATATATATATATATATATATATATATATATATATATATATATATATATTCGCCTGTATATATACGCTAACCACTGGAAAACAATGTAGCTTGGCAAAGTTTTTTTTTTTTAATATTGCAAAATACAACCATATAAGCAATAAAGCCGTGTTAGCTTTAACACGTACTTGTAAGCCTGTCAAGTCAAGCCGGATGCAAACGACACGGTTCCCTAAGGATGTGAGTCTAAACAGAAGGACGCAACCGAGCTGCACTATTTTTCTAGCTGTCTTTTCGAAGAACATGGCTTGGGTCCGCACCTGGACTGGGTCAACTACGGATGGTAAAATGGCATTTCCATTTCCGTCAGGATCAGTACACGGTTTCAAAAGCACATGTGGTTGTTAAATATTTCGACTCAGCAACTGACGCTCGGACCTTCTGAAACTACTGTAATCTGCCGAGGGTCAAACAAGAGCTGTGCAGGGAAGTGTAATAATTACTCCACATCCACCGCGCTTGAGCTGTGCTTCTGCTTATATTTGCATGTTGATATTTAGCTGTTTCTTATTATCATGATGATAATAATGATGATGATGGCCTCACAGCATCGCCGTGGCTGGCATGATTGATAGAGGTACATGAATGCATGCGCTATATCTTGGCCGAATTGTATATATATATATATATATATATATATATATATATATATATATATATATATATATATATATATATTCGACAATTTAATAATTTGTTATGCAGTTTTGCAAATAAACCACGTTCTGAATCATATATATATATATATATGTGTAAGTGAGCGCGCGTTTGCTCCTTTCCGAACCCTTAATTCCGGCGGTTTTTCTCTGTGTGCTGTGCAGAATCGCATGCCGAGGAATTTCATCAAAAAACAGCTAACGTATCTCTCTCTATACAGCGTTATAAGGTTGTTAGGTTTGATCGGTTTGTTGGACGTGGTTGTCATTGCCCTACTGCTGCTACATACCTCTGCTGCTGAGAAAGCCTATATCAAATTCAGTAGCGAAAACGCGATAACGATAGATGCGTTTAGACGATGCCACAGGCAACTTAGCCTATTACAAACGTCTAAAATGTGGTGGTCAGAGCGTCCAAAAAAATATTATATAAACTATCTTTTTAATTTAAGTTACGCTGCGATACGCGTAACCCACACCGATGATGTCGAACGTTTTCCTTTATACACAGGTATGTGTGACCGCATGGGTATATCTGCTCGATGCGTCTTGAGAATACATGTAACGTAATCACATGTAAACACTTACATAAGCGCGCTAGTGCATGGTCGATGTACCAGGGGCTCTTGTGGGATTTTTCCCTTCAGTTCCGAAATGAATGGGAACAAACAATTTTATTTTGTCCCATTTCAAAACGATTTGCTTTGCTTTCATGCGTTCACATATTACGCAGATCACAAGCTTGTTACGAGTAAAAGCCGTCGTTTCTGGCAATTGCCTTTTCGTGTCGTGTACTGTTTGGCAGGCATAGGTATGAACCAGCCTTTCTTCCCTGGTGTTTTTTTACTTTCTGTACGTCGGGTGACATCGATCGTCGTCAGATAGGTACATCCACCTATCAGTCAGCCATATTCTGTTTGCTATGCAGCATCTTATACAATGGGGTAATAGTTGTATTTTTGGGAACAATGGACGACGACTACAACAACGACCATGTCAGCAATAACAACAACAGCAACGACAACAAGAACAACGAAAACCACCACAACAACAACCACAACAACGACGACCGCGACAACAACAATAACAACGACGACGACGATGACGACCGCGACAACAACAACAACGACGACGACAACAATAACAACATGGATAACAACAATAGCATTGCTAGCAGCGGCTTTGACAGTAGCAGCAGCACCACCACCAACAGCATTATATGGAGCGATCGTACGTAGAGGTAATGTGGAAGACGTATGAGAGCCAAGCCACAGGTTGGACAACAAGCTACCACAAGCTACACAACCGACCACCTTAGAGGTAGATCGAGGATAAGGCGGAGAGAGGGCACGAAAGAGAGAGAGAGATAACGGCCTATATATATATATATATATATATATATATATATATATATATATATAGTTAGAGAGAAGGAGAACAATAGAGAGCTTTTATTGTCGAAAGGGAGAGCAAGGGTCACCACAAAAGCTCTCAGAATTGAAGCAAGAACAGACGCAGCAACAAGAGCAATAAAATGACAAAGAAAAAGACGATATGATGATGCTGATTGTGATGGTGGCAACAGTGATGCTCCTCCTTATCGCGCTGACATGATGCTGACAGCGACGGTGGCAGAACGCCGCAGAAACCGAACGCCGCAGAAAAAGGCAACGCCCAATCGCCCAACTTCGAAATGAAGTGTGTCGGTGTGACTTCGTTGTTTGCCTAAACGTTAACCGCCACCCTTTTGCTGCTACAGATCATGATCATCATCATCATCGCCGTCACGTCAGCGTCACTGTCACACTGCCGTTGCCAGCGTAGTCTTTTTCATGTGTTAGCAGCCTTCGTCTTTGTTACCATTCTGGTCGTTCGTGCGTCAAACTGTGTCTCTGGGTGCGTCGTCTCTGATTCTCTGGGGGAGTTCCATTCAAGGCCCCCGCTTCACTAGGTTACGGCAGCAGCTGATGCTGGTGGTCGTCGTGGGGTCTTGGCCCCACAACAGGATGGCCCCGTTTAAGGGTCTTGTTGTTGTTACTGTTGTTGCTGTTGTTACTGTTGTTGTTATTGTTATTGCTGTTGTTACTGTTGTTGCTGTTGTTGTTTGTGGCTATTGGCCCTCTGTCGGATCGTCTGTCTGTTCGACTATTAGACCGTCGGCGACGATTGGTCAGTTGCACGGTTAGTCTCGATACAGTCACTTACTTTGACCACGACCTACCTATATATATATATATATATATATATATATACAGATGCGGCCGTCAATACGCCTGCATCTAACTCAAGTTCGGTCATCAGCTTCCCTACGTACGTTATTTTGCTCACTCTCGCTCTCGTTTTCTGACCCTTTGCCGGGTCAGGCGCTCCCAAATGTTGTTGTTGTTGTGGTTGTTGTTGTTGTTGTTGCTTCTGTTGTTGTTGTCGTCGTCGTCGTTGTTCTTGTTGTGGCTGTTACTATAGGTGTAGTTGTGGGCAGCAGCAGCTGACCTGGGTCGGGCTTTGGCGCTCTTTCACGTAGCAACGATCTCGCAACGATTGTGCATTCGCTTCCTATCTGTTTGTCTATCTCTGTATCAATCTACCTATTTATATATATGTCTACTTATCTATTTGTTTATTTTCATTTGTATGGTCTCCTTTTTTCCCTTCTTCCTTTTACTTTCGAAGGTCTGTGTCCTATGTCTATGTGTATGTACCTGATTTGTGTTTCCATCTAAGGGGAACAGCAGCCGCAGCAACAGCAGCAACGACGTCGTGGTCACTGTCTGACCGACCACGACGGTTAGACCGCGACCAACGTGGTCGGTTTGGCTGGTTGGTTGGTTGCTGACCACCACAGTGGTCACCACCACAACACAGCTGGTCCAACTGCACCAGTCTGGCCACCGGGATGGGCCGCCAGCACCCCCATCCCCCCCGTTTCCCAGCGCCTTCGTCTTCCAGCGCGCCTGTCCCTTAGCGCTGCAGGGTTCGTTTGTCGGGCTTTCGACGCTGAATCGATACGGCAGCGACGACGACGACGGCGACAACGGTGCTGGCGCCCGTGGCAGAAAGCCAAACGGTCTCGTCTGGAAAAGCCGCGGGCGCCTAAGACAAAGAGACACGAGGCCGGAGGAGGAGGAGAAAAAGAGCAAGAAGAAGAAGAAGAAGATAAACACCCACAACACAATGACAGCGCCCTCCACAATGGGCTGTGCATGTCCAGATACTCCGCACCCGTCAATAGCTGAGGCGGCGCTCCCAGCAATAGCAACGGGAGCAGAGGCAGCAGCAACAGCAGCAGCAGCGGCAAAAACAGCCGCCGCCGACCGGGAACATAATAGTAGAGTGGTTCAGTAACGGGAATAGCTGGAACAAAGTGTTCCTTACAATCGATCAATCAGTTCAACCTAGCCAACCGAAAACAACTCGGACACAAGTGCCAATGCCCACCCGAAGACGGACGGTCATTCATGCTGCTGGCTCGGAATGATGATCGACGAATTGATGCCGATTGGCAGCACTGTACTCACTGTTCTACACACCTACACGCTCTCATATATATATATATATATATATATATATATATATGGATCTCGTTCTGTTCGCACGGGAATACGGGAACAACAACAACAGCAGCAGCAGCTACACACGATACAACGATGACAACGTGACGGTAGTGCTGAGAACGGACTTGATTTTGCTCAGTTCAGCGGCCGGTCAGTTTCGTTCGCGGTGCGGTGCGCGAACCTTTCCGCTCTCAGCCAATCAGTTCCCACTGCTCGGATAGCATGCTCTCGTTTAGCAATTTGGACGGGACGACTTATTCCGGGCTTTAATGATATGCCGAAGAGCGGCGGGGCGGCAGAAACAACAACAATAAGGACAACAACAACAACAAAACAACAACTACGACGACGGCAAGAACGATAATAAGGACAACTTTGTATAACAGTGACCACAACAGTCACAACGGTCACAAAACTCACACGAATGATGCTAGATGGGCAGCGTTTTCACTGCGGTCGCCAACGCGTCATCAGTAACAATGATAACAACAATAATATCAACAACAACAACAGCAACCGCAGCAGCAGCGACAACAACAATAGCTGTAGTAAAAGCAACGCCTGCTTACTGTATGATCACCTACCCTTAACAGCCAACTATCTAGGTATTTCGTCAGACAATATTTACCCACACTGTCCCGTCTAGTTATTTGTACATCGAAACATATATATATATATTTATATATGTGGTATAGGTATTAACTTCTGCATATATTTTCTTCTTTTTCTCTTTTTATTCCCAAACCCTTGTACCACTTTTCATAACGAGAACTTAAGCATGTGAATGTATGCAGATCCGTAAATAAACCATGTCTGAATTGAATTGAAAATTGAAATATATATACATATATAAACTAGATGCATCACAAAGTTCGTAGCATAGACTTCTTCTTTTCGTTCTAGAGTGAAGTTGAGATCCAAGTTTCATCGGAGGTTACTAAATGGCCCAAAAGCCTGCAAATCTCGTCTCAAAAGTTCCAAATCGCTCTTCGAAATTGACACGCGTGTCAGTTTTGACTCAGTATTTAGCTCGTGCGGTATTGACTAAACTTTAATTTTTTTCATGCTATAAGTTTGCTACTATTAATTCTGATACAATTTTTGATGTACTGCACCACAGCTAACAGACAATGTTTTTTGCTATTGCGTTTTTGGGCGTCCGAAACGTGGTGCTTCCTCTGTGTCCATACGAGCCTTTTAAATGAGGCAATCCATTTAGCAATGTTACTGTACGCCGTTGCATTAGTTCCGTAAACTGAATCTAGTCTGGCTTTAACTTCCGTTGTAGTTGAGCCTTTTTTTATTCACAACGTAAGAAGTTAAGATTTTTACTCACATAACGATACTCGTTCTGCTCCATTGTCGTTGGAAGGTCTGTCATATTACAGTTGCGCGACCTGCTTTAAACGCAAGTGGAAACCAGTCTACATGATTCGTTATATTTTTGATACGTATATATATATATATATATATATATATATATATATATATCGCACGTTTAAGCCTCACAGCTATTCTAATTGAGAGAGACTGGCGATAAAAACGACATAATATGAGATTAGTGAAACTCGTTGCAGCTATAGCTCTAGAAACAACTAGTAGTGTATGCATAGCTTCTGTTGCGCTACAAATACTTGCAAGTGCACATAAAAGTAATAGACGTTTTCTTAGTAATTGGTAGTAGATGACTAAGATGGTAGCGCTGTCAATCTCCATCAATGGTGAATTGAACAGCCCCCACAACAACAACAGCAACAGCAGCAGCAATAACAACAACTACAGCAACGACAACGACGGCGAAACAGATGCAGAAGATCTATCTTTGTACCGTGCGTTAAGAGTAGGGTGTGTGTGTCTGTTTGTCTGTCAATTGCTTGTTGCGACTGTTGTTCTCAATGCGCCGTCGATAGCCCGGGTCGCCAGGTTAACTACGGCGGGGGTTAGCGGGGGTAGTTTGATAGCGGCGGCGCTGCCTTCAGACGACAGTAACTTCGGCAGCGAGATACCTAAGCTGACTTGTTGAATTGTTGTTGACGAATCTGGTGTAGCCGACAAAACTAGTGACGAAATCAATAGACCACCGAATTCTACCAGACAAGTCCAGACCTGCCAGCCTCTCTGCCTCTTGAAAAGGGGCTCAATCTAACCATGGCCGTTTGTTCTGCAACGTACCGACCGAAAAAGACGAGCAGCTGGTTTGCTTTACTGTTTTAAGCGATATCAGCAACCAAACGGCATTTATATCATCGTTAGCATTGAATAGCGCTCGTTAGCTGAGACGCGACAGAGGCTCCATGCGTCTTTTCGCTGGTCCCACGTATAGAAAAATTTAACAATATTTTCGGGACTATAGAAAAGGTAAATAATTTCTATTCGCAATTCAACTTTATACCGAAAGATGCGTTTATAAAATATTTCGAAGAGTGGGAAAGAGAGTGGCTCACGTGCATTGCAGCGGGTGGAAGCTATGTTAATGGGAACAAAAATAATTTGAAAGAATAAATAAATATTCTTTTGTTATAAAAAAAAATGTATCAGAACATTTTTTGATCCGCCTATATCTTTATCACAGCTGTACCTTCTCGATCTTGTAAGTGTAGAGCGACCCATAGTTTGGTCGCTATGCCTCTTGATTCGGGCTTGTAGCAAGCGGCGACAAAAATAACGTTTAGCTATTGTTTATTTTGTTTGCAAATTGTTGTGCAAAAATCTCGTCCAGGATATTTGTTCTCTTCCAACGATAACAATAACAGCGCAGCCTTTCTTTCCTTGCTTCGAGCATCAACGCACGACCGTAGGGCTGATGTTATCACGCAAAGTTGCCGTTTAACTCTCTCTCTCGGCCTCGTGAAGAACATAAACGACGCATACCGGCGGTACGTACACCGTACCATTGCTAACGATGGCATGCACGGAAAAGTCAAAACGGACCCCGGGTAGCGAACCACAGGCCCGTTTGAAGAAAATCCTCTCATGATAAGTCTCTTCACTTCAAGGACCTCCGACGAGCCGGTGGTCCCTTTGGTCGACTTTCTTTACATTTGGCTTGTTTTACGCTCTCGCTTGCTACAGCTCTCGGCAACGAAAAAACACCGACACATCGCAGCTGCTCCGCATTAACAGAGAATACGCGTTTGCTCTTCATGATTGTTCTTCCTCTCGATGTGTATATGAATATTTTTTTTTGGTTCTCAGGAGTGGACGTCGTTCATGAATCGGTCACACGACAATATTTTTGTAGAAGTTGTCGCCTCGGGTCATCAACGCAAGAACCGTAACAAACTAGAGTCATTAAGCAAAATCCAGCTAGCAAGAAGAAGAAGAAGGAAAAGGAAGAAAAACAACAGCAACAACAACAACAACGCCTACAAAAGCAACAACAACAACAGCAGCAAGAACTACAACAATACTAACAACAACGACGACAGAGGAGATAACTAAAGCAGCAGCAGCAGCAGCAACAACAACAAACAATAACAACAATAACAACGACAACAAAAGCATAGACAGTGACAAAAACAAGCGCAGACAGAAACAGTGACAACAACCACAACAGTTCATAACGTCGACCCGACAGACAGTCGTCACTGAAGAAGAAGCCCCTATGAAGCTTGAAGTTATGAACCCACTTATGAAGCCTGACTAACTCATCCGACTAGTCTAGCGAAGAAACGCCTCGGTGGCAGAGAGTGGCGGAAGTCACCGTTGCAGCTGGTATTGCGGCTGCAGGCTCGACTGACAAATCATAGACTAACGGACAGTGCTTAGAAGCGCAATGGTTTAGCAATCACATCACCCGTGTCGATGGATGGGGGGAGACTCTCGTCGGAGACACTTCTCTGGTGCAAAGTGACGACACTGGCGGCTTCAGTTGAATCCATTCACATATCCATGTCATACACCCCACACCCCGGTGACGTTTGTGTGTGTGTGTGTGTGTGACTGGCTAAACGCTAACGCAATACAACTTGCTGCAATACCTGGCAGAACGAAAGAAAAGAGCAGAGTGACTGGCTCAGTTTAGCGTCATAGTCTAAACTTACTGTGGAAGAGAGTATACATACATAAACACAAGTTTCAGTTGCACTGAACACTCGTTCAAGAAGAAGCGATGGTGTCTTTTATTATGATATTCTGGTGCTATTGTGCGTATATGGCGGGTATATTAAGCATTGTATGTTTGTTTAGTTTAAATATATATATATATATATATATATATATATATATATATATATATATAACACTGACAATATAAATTGTCAGTGTTATTGTTCCGATCTAAATGTCGCTAGTATGTACATTGTGGCACACTGAAAGGAATTACGACATGGCAGTTTTAACGTAGCTGACTTTCTGGAATCGGGATATCTGCTCGACACACATAGTAATACATGTTAATATATATATATATATATATATATATATATTTACCAGCTGGTTAAGTTCAATGAAGACAATTTTTCATATGACCCGCATTAAAAACACACCGGGTTCAAGCGTTTCACGCGCCGAACAATCGATGAGGGTTAATGATTGGTATTTTTGTTGGTGGTTGTGAAGACGTTAGATCGACGAACGTTTGTTCCGAACGTAGCGACTAATTATTAACAACATACCTACCGTTTTACAACACGTTTTAATTGTGTGTAGGAACCATTATCGAACAGGTCTGTTCAAGTAAACGTGGCTTTTTCACACGTCGCGTTGAGAAAAGGCTTTTAAGTTTTAATTTTTGTTCCTTCTTAAAACTTATGTTAAGTAGCCAGCGCAGACATTATATATATATATATATATATAAATGTATATAGCGCAGGGAAGAGGATGATACGTTTCTGGGAATGCATAAAACAGCAGGATGAAATAGCTGGATATAACGAAAGAGGAGAGAATAAAGAATACACATATATATATATATATATATATATATATATATATATATATATATATATATATATATATATAAACATGTTTCGAAATAGTTGAAGCCTGCCAGTACGCCATGCACGTCGCAATCAAGACACCCAGTAATGGTTAGAGCCTGTCTCGGTCCAGGATTGCTGTCGATACTTTTGCTGAAACTAACAGATATTTGTATGCTTTTCATGTCGGCGTCCGGAAACTTGGCGACCTTGCTCCGCTTGGATCGGTCAGAACTCATCATCGTCCTACCAGCAGCTCAACACTTCGTCGAGTTCGTCAAGCTTCTCCAACAACGGCTCGGGATTTCTGCATCAACAGCTTTTGCAGCTGCTTGCTGAAAACAACCACCTTAAACAAATCAATGTAAGTGACGCACGCAGGCACGCAGATCCGCACGTTAATTGCTGAGAATTGTTATGAGTCACGACTTCCACTGGCGTACCAAAGCCAAAACTATATAGTTGGCCACTCCTTGATACTAGACAGGATAATTAACAGAATGCAAACAATAACAGTGATCTACATTTATGGTATAAACGACTTAGCCTATTCTACATTTATCAAACAAGCAAAATGCGAAACTCGGAAGTTCGTGGCGCATAGAACCTTTTATTCAAGAAGTAATAGAACACGGCCAATCAATCCGCTGGTGATAGATTTGCCTCGTGACCTGTTTTACTTAGTTCTTCAGTTCTATTTGTGTATTGAATGATACGACACAAGGGTTAAATAATGCATTTAGAAGATTATGCGTTCTCAGCTGCTGTCAGCTGGCATAACAGGGAACAAAGTTGGCGCGCATTGTGAATCACTAGGACGGTCGCGGGACGGTGAATTATTCGCTCAATACCGTGCAGAGTCAGCGCACTCCGATTTGTTAAGCAAATTTTCGTGTGCCATTCTGCTCACGCATCGGACAAAGCGAGCTATTAGTCAACTAAGAATTTCGATTGCATTCATTGTTATTTGGTATTCCGACAATTAAGTCGACACTTACACACGTGCAGCTACAGCGCTATACGCGAGATTAAGAGGTGTCTCAGATCAAAGAGGTGGCAGCACGTTAATGTATTTGATGTTAACTTCAGTTAATTTACTAGAACAAAGTGCATTCGATGTGCTGACTTTGACTCACCAAGCTCGTGTTGTCCAAGTAACATCGAGCAGCAGGTTTGGCGGGATGATGCTTAAAAGCCTATCGGTATAGGGTGCCGTCATCATATAGGCTCCCGTTCAGCCTGAGAAAGCAGTAATCGAAGTCAGCCGTAGTTGAAGTCGGAAGAAGGGTGATCAAACAACTGTGTCGTTTTCCGTCTTTGCTGTACGGCGTATCGGCTGGATTTGGAGCGGTTCTAGCTAGAAGACCATATAAAAAAATTGAATCCCACACCATGATTTCCCATGGCGCCCGACGTACATCTATGTATGTATGCCATCGCATTTGCTGTTCCTTCCACAACGTACAAATTGTAGTCTCATCCAGTCAGAAGTGACACGCTATCTCACAAGCCAACAGAACAACAATCTGTCGCCACACGGTATGACGCGATCGTGTCCTGTAATCGAGCTGTGATTGGCCGACGCAGTGCTCGGGCGGACAGAAGTTCCTGTTCTGCATGGCTATGGGATCGCAATTTGCAGCACAATATGAGCTCCTTAAACTATTGCATTGTGTCGTATTACTCGTACGTAGTAGAGGTAGCATCTGTGGCGATAATGACTGTATTCAGTAGAGTAGCTACAGTTGTTGTTGTTGTTGTTGTTGTTGTTGTACTAACCGTTGCTGTTTTGTTGTTCCTATTGTTGTAAAACATGCTGTTGTTGTTGCTATTGTTGTTCTTGCCGTCGCCGCCGTTGCAGCTGGTCTGTTTTTGTGGTTGTTGCTGCGTTTATGTTACGCTCGCATTGTTACCACACTGTGAGGTCTCCTATTTTCTCACCTTCATCTCTCTTCATTTCTCTCTCTCACTCGTGTGTTCTTGCCCTCGGAGCATGTGACATTGCCTGCTTACACAAAGCCCGGAAGAAAGCGCTATTGTTCTTGCGCCTTTTCTTAGGCTGTACCGTACCGTTAGGTTGATGGATAACGTCGATTGTTTGTTGACTGATCGAATAATTGATTGATTGACTGATGAATTGCTTGACGTTGTTATGGACTGACGACACTGACAGATATTGTCCGCCATTTGTCTTGATAGATGCGACGGCACAGAACACAGATACCGAGACGGCCGAAGAGCGTCTACTGGGTTGCTGTCAGCATAGCGGCGATTGTTACTCGCCGCCTTGAAGTGGTTGATCTGTAAATGGGTAGATATAGGAATAAATAGATAGATGTATAAGGCTGCTTGCCTAACTGGGTGGAACAGATCAAAGCCTTTGGCTATACGAGTGTCTATGGTGGCAATGGTGGTGGAGGTCGTAGACGTCCGCTGCTGGAGAACTACGATATCGAAGACCACAGGATAGCGAGCAGAATATTGTCAAATGAAATGGCCTATTTGCCATTGTCAATCGTCCTGTGCGCTGTCTGATCGGTCTGGCTATACGACTAGGCTACCTCTGTATCTCGAGAGCGAAGGATTTGACGGTACGGATAACCGTTTTGATTATGATGATGATGATGATAGCGCGGACAAAGAAAGCGGTAACCATGATAATGTTGCTGTTGTTTGTTGTTGTCTTTGCTGTTGTTGGTGTTATCGATAATGATGGGAAACAATAGCCCACAACTGTTCAAATGCAGAACAGGAAGCACTGCTTGCTCGTAAGGCTGGATAAGTGTGGCGGGGGAGGCAGGGGCGTAGCAGGTTGAAGGGGTGCGGCGATGCTTTGAAGGGCACATAGTTGCTACATAATTGCTCGAGAATAATTGACACAGTTATCGACGGAAGAGAGAAATGCTGGGTGCTAAATTGCTAGACGGTCGTATTGTACATGAAACAAGTTGAACGTTCGCTTCGTCTTGTTGGCCGCAAGGCCTAAGACCGTCGGTCTTTGCGGCTGAAGGGCAACGCTAGTGGGTTCAGTTGCGTAGACAGAAGGTAAAGAGGAAGATAAAAAAAAGCTGGATTATAATAAAAGTAATCCAATAGCAAAGCAAGACCTGATGAGGTGACCATTGCATTATGGCCGCATGGAAAAACCTTAGCTTGGGATGCAACCGTTTCATGCACAACCGTGGCTTTCTACTTTCATCACAGCTCAGTTGTGCCGCGGTGGGTAGCGAAGCACGCGGGAGCCAGAAAACGGAACAAATACGCTAAACTGTAAACAAGGTATATCTTTGTACCCATTGCTATGGAGACACTAGGACCAATTAGCAAGGGAACCAAAGTATTTCTCAACAAATTAAGTATGCGAATTCAGGAGTTCAGGAGCGACCGAAGAGAGAGTCTATTATTGAGGCAAGCGCTGTGTTTGCAGAGGGAATGCGGTACCTATTTTAGGCGTCATGTAGTAAGGTCATTCTCTAAAATAATTGCAATATTACGTCCAGACCTCACAACTGTAACATCGTATAATAATAATAATAATTATAATAATAATAATAAGAGAACACAGGCGACCGACGAGAGAGCGAGTTCCTGCGGCAGTTGCTCTCGCTGGCGGTATGCAGAGGTAACGCTGCCTGTATAACCGGGTCAATGTTTTGAGAGGAAGAGACTGCTACCGAGATATTTAATTATATATTAATACATGTTCAGACCTCACAATTGTATGATCAGCAATAAACAATAATAATAATAATAATAATAATAAATTTTCGTGTGCCATTTTGCTCACGTATCAAGTCAACTAAGAATTTCGATTGCATTAATGTTATTTGGTTTTCCGACAATTAAGTCGACACTTACACACGTGCAGCTACAGCGCTATACGTACGTATAATAATAATAATAATAATAATAATAATAATAATAATAATAATAATAATAATAATAATAATAATAACAAAAATAATACTTAATACGTCTGGGGTGCTGTGTGTGCATGCTCTGTATACTGCATGAGGATTATGGGCGCAAGAGGCGTCGCCCGCGTTGCTACCGCTACCGAAGCAGTGCCGCCGACTGCGGAAAACACGCCACTCGGCTATGCGTGTTTAAGACAATAGCAGTGTAAAACAAACGTGTGACGTGAGCCACAGCAAGCAGCCAGTTAGCGTTTTCTGAGTCGGGACGGAGACCGCCTTTGACGCGTTTCATAACGCAGCACAGCGCGGCGTGCGTCGTTTGTCTGTGGTTCGTGGCTGTCTCCGGGCGTGAATACATACATTGTTGTAGTGCATTTAGTCAAATAACTGTTACGTGTGTGTAATTAAAGCATCGCTTTGTCTCTCGCTCTCTCTCTCTTTCTCTCTCTCTCTCTCTCTATATATATATATATATATATATAGACTTGTTTGCTATTTTCTGACATGCTGAAAAACGTACGTGTATGCGTGCCTGGGTGTTTAGTCGATGTGTGTGAGTGTGGTGTAGGCGAATGCAAGCTTACAAAGGCGTCTCAGGCCGGTCGAGAATGTCCACAAGAAATGCTGTGTAATTTGTGAGAAGATGCCGTCATTATGATGCGTACGACTCATGGGTGCGCTTCTGTACTGTGGCAACAACAACACAACAATAACAACAAGTACACGAGTAACGACAACAACATCAACTAGAAGATATATAAGCAGCAACAACAACAACAACAACAACGACGACGAGACGAACAAAGCGAACCCAGTTCGCTAGCTATACGGACGACAATTGTCGATTACGACACTATTATGGGGTTGATGGGTGCCTGCTGTTGATACCCATCGTCTTATAGGCGCATGGCGTTTGCTTCCTGAAAAAGAAAGAACGCGACGTTACCTGTTTTGGCCGGGCTTGCAGCTTGTCCCGGCGTGGCGGCCCAACCAACCAACCAACTAACCAGACATCATACTTATGAGGGAGAAGAAGAAGGGCAAACGAAGCGGGATCGTGACGGGTCACATAACGGCAACGAAAATGTGCCGGTTGACAGGCAGATAGATCGACATTGGCTGAGCTGGAACAAAGCTGTAATAGTAATAGTAGTAGTAGTTGTAGTTGTGGCAGTTGTAGTAACAGAATCGTTCAGATATTGTCGCTGTCTCAGGTGTTGTTACATTGAGTTATTCAGCTGTTGTCGTCATTGCCGTTTGTGTGGTGATGGTGGAGGTGGTGTTTGCTTTGCTATTGTTGTTATCATGTCCGCGATTGTTGTTGTTGTTGTTGTTGTTGTTGCTGCAGTTGCTTTTCTGATAGATATTGTTGTTGTTGTTGTTGTTGTTGTTGCTGCTGCTGCTTCTGTGACTGTTGTTGTTATATTGGTGTTGCTGTACAATTATCGTTGCTTTTTGTATTTCTTATCAGTATTTAGTGTTGCCGCGGTTATTGGTTGGCGATTCAGCGTATGAATAGAGGATAAGCTACTCGTCAATACTGTACTTTATCATATACCCTACAGGGAATAGTATAGGAAGGACTAGTGCTTGGAGAAACGGTTTACGGAAAAAGCTACAAGTTTGCGTAGACTGTAGATTTATCTAAGGAAGTTTTATGACTACGAGACCAGAAGATGACCGTTATTTATGAAACATAAATACTTGTACATAGTTCTTGTAGAAACTTGAACTTTTCTCGAGCATTATTTTGAAGCTTATGGTACGTTAAGCTTCATTTCGGGCACGCTTCCGACGCACCCTGCAGTCGATCTGCAAGCATTATAGACATAAATGAAGCTAAAACTTGTGCAGCATTGATGACGATAAAAGTCATGCACATTTGCAACGTACACTGACTAAGTCCAGCTTATAGCGGTTAAGAAACGTATATATATATATATATATATATATATATATAGGCTGAGTGCTTGAATATATATTTGTCTATCGACACGCTGCCTACTAGTAGCAATTACTGACCGTTCTGCGTTGAACAAAGTCGCGCAAGTCACGACAACTTACCTGCCTACGACTTCTTCTTTCGCTTGCTGTAGACAATAAACTAATAATAGTAATAATAGTAATTATTACCTCACAACTGAATTGCTCTATGATATATTAAATAAATAAATAATAATAGTAATTATTACTATTATTATTACGATTATCAGCATCATCATCGTCGGTATTGACGCTATTATTTATTGCTACTCCATTTTTCAATGAAGCTCGGCGAATTGCCGCCGCAGTGTGAGACGGCTTGCAATACTGTAGTACAGAAGCAGCCACGGCAACATTAATACTCAGCGGCTCCGATTTACGTAACAACAACAACAGCAACAGCAACAACAGCACACACCTGTCCATCCACTCCCTCAGCCGGCGTATATACATACACTCGTATATGCGTACAAACACGAGACTGTGAACTGGGGACGGACAGGTTAGACGATATCTGGACAAATGGAGACACCACACATAGATAGTAATCGTATAGTAGTGGTAGCAATAGCAGTAGTAGTAGTAGACATTTTCACAACACCCACGCGTGCCGCTCGCCACACGCAGTCACAGTGGCGACTGATTTCCGATCGCACAGCGAGCGAGCGAGCGAGCCAGGTGTGCCAATGCATTCGTGCGTGCGCGGACATTCGGTATGCACAAAACGAACCAAAATGAGGCCAACCAAACCAGCCGAACAGTTCTACAGTCAGCCGTCGGTCTCGGCGGGCTCGCGTCGAGGCCACTCGACGAAACAACACCATACGCCAGTGCGCTGCATACTATAATAGTTCGCACGTCTTCGCTTAGTAGTAATCATTAATTTATCTTATCATGATAGAATCATTGATAAATTAAAAATAAATACCGAGCAAGATGGCTTAGTGGCAAAAGCCTTTGCCTTGCATTCGAGAGACCTGGGTTCGAGACCCAGACCGGCCACTTCTAAATTGGTTTTCGTGGTTCCCAATTTAAACAAGTTGAATGCCGGAGTGGACTAAAATCGACTATAATCGAAAAAAACGGGGAGCATAGATGTCTCTATAAAAAGAGATGGTGCATTACCATCCAACCCCCATTAAACAGAAAAATAAAAAAATAAAACGTATTAAAAATCATTAATCATTAAGTATATATCGATAGATTAACGTGTTTGTATTGTCCAGGACGCGCTGTGCTTGGCGCTATCTTTACCGCCATGGAAATCGATGTAATACATTACAACCATTACAACGATGAGCACGACGGCCGCCGCGGTGTTGTTGTTGTTGCTGTTGTTGTTGTTGTTGTGGTTGCTGTTGTTGCTGTTGATGCTGTTGTTGTTGTTGTGGTTGCTGTTGTTGCTGTTGATGCTGTTGTTGTGGTTGTTGTTGCTGCTGTTGTTGTTGTTGCTGCTGTTGCTGTTGTTGTTGCTGTTGTGACGTCACCGACCAGCCACGTTCACATGAACTCATGATTTTGTCCTGCTCTACTCAACTGCAGAGACAAAACTAGAAAGGGTAGAGGGAAAATGCCTAGAGATGCGAGATAGAAAGCGAAGGGGAGAGAGAGAGAGAGCACGCACGCGAGATACGGTGGTACAGCCAATAAAAAAGCATCGTCATGTACCAATCAGAATTGCCAGAATTGTAGGCAGATATTACACGGAAATTACTTGACAAAGATGCAGAAATACAACGCAGTATTTTTCTACCACTGCTGATGTTGTTACGCGCTCACAACTGGCAGTCGTCGTGTGGTAATTGTATTGCTTCCCAGCAATTTTCAACAACAAAAAAAACATGCCTCTCAAGTGTTTTAGATCCGTCACAGTTGTCGAATTCTGACCGAGCGAGTTCGCTTGGCAGTGCGTGGTAAACGTTGATTCTTTACGGCATTTGAGAAGCACTCTATTCGTTTGACGCGAATTGACGCGGGGCACACAGACAGCTTCTGAACTAGCCTTGCTAAGTTTCACGAGCTTGTCGGATATTGTCAGAAACAATGTAAATCAAATTGTTTAGACAGACACGTAAAGAAACGTTCCGTTACTGTTTAGAACGGGTTGTGTTTTTACATACACAGAGAAATAACTTTGTCTCGAGAAAAATCCTGCCAATGGCAGGGGAAAACGCTATGCATGATGAACACACGCTTTACAAATACTTACCTAATGCCGGGACCTCCGTGATCAAGAAGGCGGAGACCTCCGGGGAGAGAGGCCTTGCCATTGCACTTTGGCAGGGTTGAGACCCTTGCACTCTCCCAAACTGGTAAAAAAATGGGACATGTCATTTTTGGTACAGCAGATGAGCGAGTATGCAATGCATGCACCGTACCTCCTTCCCCCAAACGTGCAGTATATGTAATTGTTTCTCTTGTTGTGCGCTTTTGTCTGTTGCCGTTACCTCGGCCTCTGCAGGACAAACTGGAGGACCAACTCGAAGAGTATCGACGCCGCGACGAGAAACGCGAACAGCAGCTACGAAAGAGCGCCAAGCTTGGCCGCGAAGAACAGGTACAACAGGTGCGCAACTTTCTCGGCAAGCTACGCCGTCTGCTACGCAGCGAGGAATGCCATCTGATGATCGACACCGTCGAGAACTTTGTGCTCCACAACACCTGCAAGGCGTTGAACGCTAGCAATAGCCACCAGCACAGTAGCACAAGCAGCAGCAGCTGCAGCAGCCAAAACAACAACGACAACACCAGTCACAATAACAACAACAACAGCAATAGCTGCAGCAGCAACAACAACAGGCGCAACTGCAACGGCACCGGAAGCAACAACAACAACAACAACCACAATACCAGTGGTCAGAGTCTGCTGCCGACGACGACAACAATGACGGCAACAACAACAACAATGGGGCCCCCGGCCATGATGATTGCAGCAACAGCAGCAACAACAGGAGGTTCGGGCGGCGTCCTTCTTCACCCGCAGTACCATCTCTCGGCCGGCAGCGGGGGCGTCGGCGCCCCTGTTGAACACCATCGAGTGCAGCAGCAACAGCAACAGCAGCAACAACAACAACACCATCACCGCCAGCAACAGCAGCTACCGTCGAAGCAGCAGCACCTTTACGCGTCTGAACCACCGAGATCCAGCAATAACGGCGGCAGCAAGATGCCAACGGGGGAGCGGCGGCAGAGATGAAGAATCGGCGAGCGGCCTACCCCATCAACGCGTGGACGCCATACACTCGCAGTTGTATGTATACTTACAAACCTAATTAAAAAAAAAATATATTTTTTTTGTGGAAGAGCTTTAATGCAGATATGTACAGTTGCCACAAATTGGGTGCATTGCCTCTCTCGAGTCGTGTGGGACTTCACCATGTGGATATTGGTCAGTCAAGACTCCTACCCACTAAACACACCTTCCCCTCTCTTTCTCAAGCTACAATCCTTAATGTCCCAGATATCCGTAGAACAGTAGAAAAAGTAGCGAGCGCCTAACGAATCATGTGGCCGAGGTTACTCACGGGTTCTTTCACCGGACTGACTTGCTTGTCCCAACACCTGCGAACCCGTTTGATTACAAGCCACATCATCTCTCTCTCTCTCTCTCTCTCTATATATATATATATATATATACTTAAAATTATGATGTTGATTTCAGGGGTGAGTGTGGACGATCGCATCAAGTTGGCATGAGCCACCTGACGGCGATGGTGACCTCGGTGAGCGGACTTGGAGCAGGATCCGTTCGTATCTACTCTCCGTTTCGCCGCCAGACTAAAGAGAGCGAGCCGAGACAGCTTCAGCACAAAAAGGAACGAACGCTCCATAACGAGAGCGAACGGACAACTACTCGACGACTTCACCCAATGAGTACTGGTCAGCTGACCTTCCCTGACCCCGCGCAGGGATATCGGATCCATGCTGGCCTACCAACCCACCATATATTGTAATATATTGACAATATGACACTAACAACAATCATGGGATTAATAATAATAATACTAATATTAATATTTTTTGTAATATTGGTAATTATGCAGAGATGCTGTTTATTAAGTTAGTGATGATGATGATGATGATGAGCAGAAAGAAAAGAAGACGATGCTGGTGGTGAGGATAATAAGAAAGGAAGGTGAAAGCGCGATTTGGCGAGAACCATTATTGGGGGGTGTTTGCTAAAAGCAGTGAATTGAAAGTGACGACAAATAACCTCGCGTACAGTTGTGACAGTTACACCAGCAGAGTCTACGGGAAGTGCAGAAGGATGATGACAATAAGAATGATGCGATGGTGGCGACAATAAATCCAAGAAAATATTTTGGCGTACGAATTCAAACCTTGTCTTGATTGCGAGCTAGTTCTTACCCGTTTGAATATACGTATATATATAGATTCGAGAAAAACTGATTACTGTGATAAATTACAGTAATTGGGGTGCCATCCATAATAATAATCAGTTAGGGCGGCTCAAGTGTATCTTTTATATAAATCTGCATACATATATGTCGTGAGGTGACTTCGAAGACAATACACTCAGTCGTAAGCAATCTGCAATGGTTTGCTTGATCACAAACTGCATGCCAGCATCGGGCTTTCGTAAATGTATTTAATCTATCCGATTGGTGGATGTCAGGTTCACAACTTTCATCGGCAGATCAGTCAAGCCGACTTAGTTGCTTCTCTAATAATTGTTTTTAACACGGTTCTTGCTTGAAATGTTTCTAATCTTCGAGTACCTCTTAGGAAAAACGAAAAATGCACGTATCATGCGTATGCGTATTACAAAAGGTACGTCTTTCAGCTGATTCGTTTTTGCCATTAAGTAGTCGAGCTTTTATCCAAGTAACAACAACAACACAAATACCGACAACGACCACTACAATATGATCTCGTGACAAATGTTCTTTTTGCTTTGACTGGACTAAGTTTTCGTTACGACTGCCACCACATGTCCCACAGTTTCAGTTCAGTTCCGCAGGGCAATCATTTCAGTCGTGTCGCGGCTGTTTGGTTGACGCTTTTTGGCATTATTCGAAAACAACGCTGGCTCTTCCATTGCTGCAGCTGTTGCGACTAAAAGCAAAAAAACAAGCTATCGAACGAAAAAAACGTAGGAATGAAGTGATATATGAAATATACGAAAAATACTACATAAATTCAGCATACATTGCAGTACCGCCATCAGCATCAAGGGCATATCACGCGGGCGTCCCCCTCAGGTATATGGCCACTAGCTATATCCACCTATTATACAGATGCCCATACATAAACTAGCATATTACACGTGCCACGAATACGGATGCCTAGGAAATCTTCTAGCGTGCAAGTGCTATACACATGATATAATGGCAGCCGTTTCCAATAATTATCGGGGCACTGGCGCTGTTCACAATTAGAATAGCGTCAGTGGCTTCTTGTGGGATTGAGGTCATATGGAATGACTTAACGAAGAGGTAAATAGAACACTGAAGATCAAGGTGTTATTTCCCCCAAAAAATTACACTTTTGCTTATAGCGAAATGATGCGTTAGCTTCTGCTTGAACTCTATCGTACATCAGCCGTGGTCATGCAGGAATAGAAAGCCCTTAAAAAGATTCGAAATGTGCTGACTTACTACTCCGTATATATATATATATATATATATATATATAACGAGGATAAACTCTGTAGACAGGGTGACTTCCATGAAGCGGGCAAAAGTCGCGTGAAGTAACAGAAAATGCTCTTTTTGTTACTACAGTTAAGAGCCCTACCCAGCTTTAGTAACCCGACTCGCACGTAACGTATACCTACAACATTTGAATGTAATTGTCAGTGCCAATTGAGTGGATGCATATATATATATATATATATATATATATATATATATATATATATATATATATATATATATATATATATATTGTCTATTTATTTATCTCTGAGAGACAGACGACGCTGATGACCACAACTACGACGATTACAGTCTTCGTTACGAATGAGCGACTCGTCGGGTCGGGATGGACTAAAGATGAACCCATTGGTCTACCGAGTCACAAACCCCCACACACACACGAACCAAGGCAAGCACCGAGCAACGACGACGTTCAACGGCTAATCAATGGCTGATCAAATGATCAAGCAACCAACCGACCAGCAACCGCAAGCAATTGACGCCGCGATCAAAGCGACCAATCAAGCCTGTTCTGTGCGAGCTTTCGGGAGGAAAGCAGAAAACCGGTCAAGTGCACGTGGGGTGGTGCCACTCGCGTACGCATCATGCATGTGCGTAACAGCTTTACATATATGTACAGAGACACGTGTATATTTTCCATACATATATATGTATATATATATATATATATATATATGCAAACATAATGTATACGTAAGTGTGAACATGCGGTCATGCGTACTGATGGTACAGTGGTCGTCAGTCGCTGATCCTGCATGAGAGACTGTGGTTCCTGCTGCTGCGGTGGGCTCCGTCGGGTTGCGCCTCACCCACGTGCGTTCACCATGTGGCGAACGACCAGCTTGAGGCAGTAGAGCGATGGGAAACGGCGTTCCCGTGTCGACATCACATCCCAGGACGGCAGACAATAAAGGGAAGACAAAGATAACTCGACTAAATCACCACTGCACTATACTATTCTGCTAAAAGACCAACAGACAACGACGGTACCAACAACAACCACAGCAACACCAATAATAACCGCTACAACAACCAAAACAGCATAATAAAGAATATCAACAACAACGGCAGTGGCAATAACAACAGCAGCAGCACTAACAACAGCAACAACAATCAGAACAGCATAATAAAGAACAACAACAACGGCAGTAGCAATAACAACAGCAGCAGCACTAACAACAGCAACAACAAAAACAACAAAAATAACAATAAAATAACAACAACAACAACAACAACAACAACAACAACAACAACAACAACAACAACAACAACGACAAAAATAACAACAACAACAACAGCAAGAACAAAAATAACAACAACAACCTGCTGACTACAAAATGACTACAACGACAATGGTAAGTATACGAAGTCTATGACAACTTGACAACTCCGCCAGCAACAGCGATAACAACAATAATCAGTAACAACGCCAACGACAAAGCAATAGCAACAACAACAACGACAACACCAACACCACCAACAACAATAACAACAACGACAACAAGAACAACAACAACTGGCAACACAACAGGGCAGCCAGATCGGCAAGAAACGGCCCAAGTCGCCCACCTGCAGCGAGACTCCTTCGCGTTCGTCGCCAGGAGAAGATCTGAGAAGCCGCCCACGCCACCGATAAACAAACGAACGAGCACACAGCGTCGTTGCCGTTCCTGTCGGTCGGGCCGTTTGTCCACTCGGCCGTAATCGTGCTCTTAGCACGGCCTGACTGACTGGTCACCGCGGTGCTGCGCTGCATCATCGTCATCAGTGCGGCGGCGAATTTCGCGTAAAAACAACACACTGTGTTAAGCACAAGTGATAGTTGTTGCCGATTACTGTTACTATTGTTGTTCTCGAACCAACACAACGTGGTCGTAGCCGTATTTGTCATTGTTGTTACAAAACTACCTGTCGTCGTCGTCGTTGTTGTTGTTGTTGTTGTTACTGCTGTTGTTTTTGTTGTTGTTGTTTCTGTTGCTGTTGCTGGTTTTATTGTTGTTGTTTCTGTTGTTGCTGCTGCTGTTGCTATGACTGTAGTTGATGTGCTTGTTGTTGTTGTTGTTGTTGATGTTGCTGCTGTTGTTTTTGTTGAGGTTGTTGTTGTTGATGTGGTTGCTGATGTGGTTGTTGTTGTTGTTGATGTTGCTGCTGCTGATGTGGTTGTTGTCGTTGATGTTGCTGCTGCTGATGTGGTTGTTGCTGTGTTGGCGGTGGCAAAAGTAGCCGACAATGCTGTGGCGGCGTATGTACGCGGCACATACACAAAGCCCAAAGAAAAAGACCAACTCATACAAGTGGTCATTCACCACTTGTCGACATATGTTAGTTCGCCAAAAAAAATACATATGAAAATGGGCGAAAACTTATGACGTTGTTACCACAAGGACAACGACGACGATGATAAAGATGATGATAATGGCGATGATGATGTGGCTGGTCATGATGATGATAATACGATTTGCCGGCTGTCACAATGGTTACCACAACTGTTCTTATTTTTTTTTATGTGTTGTCGGTGCCGCGTTCATGTTGTTTTCAACTATTTCATTTCAAGCTTGGTTGGCTTTATTCGTGGCGTAGCACGAGAGTAAACAGCACAATGGCGTACTCTCCTCTGATTCGCTCGGGGTCGCCTTCTTCCTTTACCATTTTCTGCTACTCGAGCCGCCACGTCTCTAACTCGCTCTATCACAGACACACTCACGCATACAGTGTACTTGTAATCTTCCACTCTTGATCTCCTTTGACTCTGTGGCGGGAAATTGTATTCATTTGTTGGCAAAATCTATTAATATCATTATCTAAATGACTACGTTAGAGTACCCGTAAAATAATAATCGTAGCTAAACAGTTTAGGAAATATATATATATATATATATATATATATATATATATATATATGGGCGTGGGTGGGCACATATTATATAAGGTCCTTAAGAGGCCTCCAGTTGATTGCAACCAAATCGATAAAAGGGTAACAGAACGAATCGTGTTTGTTTTTATGTGCAAACAGCCGTTTTAAAATGCAGCAAATGTCTATACAATGGTTTACTAAACTTATAATAGTGGTATATATAGCACGCTAAATACGAGGAGAGTTTGACCCAAAACAGTTATCCTAGGCCAAACTACAACAGATTCTGCTTCCCGGGTCTAAGTGACTGTTAATTGATCAGCATGATGGCCCTGATCTATTCTGAGCCATGCTCCGTCGGTCATGTCGGTTCATCTCTTGCACAATAATAAAAAGGGTCTTATCACTGAATATTATGTTGGATTCACCAGCTTTCAGCATGTTAAAGAGCACTTTTGCTCGAATGTAGCGTGTTGTTTTCTCAACAGTAAGTTTGTGGGCCCATCAATACTTGTAAGATTTCTTTCTCATAAAATGTCAAAAAATAAGATTGTGCAACGTGACGGAGACGAGTCTTGGCATGACTCCCCTAGTTTTGTTCGTTATGCAAACGTGACGAAGCTATCCACCGCTACAACCAAAAAGTTTACATGCCCCGGGGCAATGTGTTGATCGTCTCGCTGCCTTCCCCAAATATTAAAACTAGTGACACCAGAAGATATTTCCTTGCAGCCACCTGGAAGACATCAAAGCTTTTATCCATCAATCGACAATATTTTGTAACAGTAGGTCAATGGTGCTGCTTCTGTCAAGACTTACAACCGTGTGATTACATTTGCACATCTCAGACCAGACACATGACCAATGTATTTCATCAACTGGAGCAGCACCTCCCCTTTATCGTTAGTAGCCCCACCATCAATACGACGGTTGACACATACAAGTCGAACCCTAATACGCCAGAACTCACAGGACGTCAGCGACCTCCGCCGAGTCCAGATTTGGGGGAAGTAGAAGATATTGTGCTATGTTCATCTTCATAGCCGAGAGGCCCACACAGAAATCGATCTTCCTCAAATATTATGTTTACTACCGACTACTTTTCGAGAGAACAAAATAAGTTTCTTACTGTCAAACGTAAGACCCATATATATATATATATATATATATATTATATATAGTCTGCCTTCGACAAAGCATACAGAATCACACACTGGAAGGGGCAATGGCATCTCTAGTAAGCGCTCCTTTCGAGTCAAGTTTGGTAACTAAGTCAGCCAGGCAGACCCTATTACTTCTGGAGTTACTCTAAACACACCTCAGTCGACCCTTTGAAGGGCGGTAGAGAAGAACTTCGTTGCGGCCGTTCGCGCCATTGTGACTGTCCTTCCAGCGCGAGCGCCGGGCTACTGATTCGCTAAATAGTATAATAGAAAAAAGCCCCAAACAGGAGGAGTGGCCAAAGTGTTGAACTTTTGTTTAATGAACCAGCGATGCTAAACGCCTGGTTGGTCATTAATTGGTATAGCACAGCAGGCACTTGGGCAAAACCGGGCTCCTCGGCCTAATCGTCTTAGGTAGATCAGGAAGGCAGCATATTTTGATCATAGCCATGCGTATGTGCTACGTGACCTGCAATGCAATGCAAATTTCAAAAGCTGCTTCTATCAAATTCAGCTTGTCCGGACCACACTAGGTAGGCACTGTATGGTACGGAACGTGGACTAGCGTCATACCAGATCAACCAGCGAGTTGTTAACTCTGTGGTAAGTGCAGCCTTTTGATAGCAACAGCAGCAGCACCAGCAAAAACAACGGTGGTAATGGGAGTAATATTGGTGTTAACAGCAGTATTATAATAGTTATCATATATATATATATATATATATATATATATATATATATATATATATATATATATATACATACATATATATGCGCCACTATACTAGTAGCAAGTATAAACACACGACGTGCAGAAGCGGCCGGGAAGCAACAACACATCGGCATTACACGCAAGATACACTGGTATTCACAAGACATGAATAGACAGATCCCTTTTAGCGCGTCACTTATGATGATCGAGCGTCTGGACGACCTGTACGACAGACGCAACACGGACTGGGCGCACTCGATTATGGGCGATGTCGTGGCAGTGGTGGTGGTGGCAGTGATGGTTATGGTTGTGGTTGTGGTTCTGCTGCCGTTGCTAAATCGAATTAGTGATTCGTGGGCTGACTCATCCAACTAAGGATTGATTTGTGTACTAGTTGATAAATTCGTGAACTGATTGATTGATTCGGGGATTGATTGATCGTCTGCAGATTGACCGACTGATTCTTCTTGCTGTTCTTGCCGGCGGGACGGGGGTGACAAACGGAACAAATGGATCAGATAAGGAGGGTCATGCATGTACTCGTACACAACACAAACACAACGTCAGACGATAGACTGACACAGACCAATAGATAGAAAGGCAAACAGACTGACAGATACGCAAGCAGGCGTACACACTAAAGGGTAAAGAAAGAAGAAGGCGCAGAAGGAAGCGGGGGGCAGAAAAGGCCGCTCACGCAAAAGACGCAAGAATTGCGATTTACTGCGCTTGGGGGTGGCGGCGACAATGGGGCTGTGGCTACAACAACAGCAGCAACAACAACAACAACAACGGCAGCAGTAGCATCAACGGCACAAACAGCAGCAACAACAACAGCGGCAGTAGCAAAAGAGGCAAAATAAAGAACCGAAGACGACGACAACGCCCCGCTTGGGCTATGCTACCGTTTCAACACGGATCGAGTGCAGATGATGCGGCAGGAGAGAGGCAACGCCAACCGGACCGACATCTGACAGGTGGACTGCTATATCGATACGATAGACAGATAGATAGGTGGAAAGGTAGAAAGATAGTTGAATAGATAAATCAATACACAAAGTTAGTAGTACCCAAAGTTGTTGTTGTTGTTGTTGTCGCAACGCGTGGTCACGTCACCGTCGCCACGCGGCTCTGTCACCGCCGACGCCAGCAGACGCAACAGCACCAGCACCAACACTGCCACCACCGCCACCGCGAGCTTTGTTTGCCGAGACAGATGCGCGACACTTGGCTGACGCCGAACGCCCTCCTTGACAACGCCCTCACGCGGTTATACGGCAGCAGCAGCAGCAGCTGCGTCATCGTCATGGATCGGTATGTCATACTGGGCCGAGCTATGACTACGTACACGCAGGTCACGTTACGTAGCAGCTAGGCAAGGGGCCGCCCCATTGATTCAGCGATGTTTGACGGACGACGTCGGCCAGCTGGTCGGCCGCCGGACTTGTTTGGCGTGAGCAAAATCAGCGAAATGGAAGAAAAAATGGAAAAACAAAACAAAAATCTTCTTCACTTACAGTTAATTCCAAAACCACATGAGCAAGTGGACATGATCGATTTCCATCCGTTTTTTCAGTGCACACTTCTTGTTTCTCGGGGCTGAGGCCGGCACACAGCCAAGTCTACATGACCTCACAGCGCGCGCCAAGGTGTCGATCAGAATTACGTGTCTAGCAGTTACCGAGGGGCAGTGCGCTGGGTAATGTGCACGGTGCGCAAGGTCTCAAGACTGGCTCGATCGCGGCGTCTTCGATGAGGCGCAATAAGCGGTCGTCCGCGTGTAGAGTTGAGCCTCATTAGGATGGATCTGGAGATAATGTCTCAATGAAATAATTAAACACATATCAATGAATATAACGTCGTCAACAATCGAGCCTTTGCTGAGTTCAAGGAGGATCTGTATGGCTTTCAGCCAAAATGACTTAGTACACAGAACGCCTTATTCATATGCCAATGACGGAAACGGTAACGTTGGCAGGACCAGTCGAGACAACGACATGAGGTGCAGCTACCCCCCCCCCCCCCCCCCCAAGCTAGTGTGCAAGTCTAGTGGCCGAAGGGTCGCAGTACACACGGCTCGTAATAGTAGTAGAGTTCACGCGCTTCTTGAAAGCTAGGCAGATTATCAAAGGGCCCAGGGAGAACCCTGCATGCTCGTCTGACAGTTCAGTGCAATGGAAAAGCTCCAGGGCTATCCCGATGACTGCACCAAGCAGTGGTGGTCCCTGTGTACTTCTAGAAATGTATTATAAATATGCACACTTGAGCTTTCGGTGCTGCCTTTGATATGATACGTCGTTGACTGCGTAAGAAGCGCGCATTCTACGGAACGCGGAAGAGCAAGCAACATAGCGAAATTTTGAGCTTGGCTTCAAAACTCGCAAGACTTTATTCCTATAAAATAGCAAGCTTCGACTGCGAAATTTTGCCGCATCCGCCGTACTCAACGGACATTGAACCGTCGGAGTACCACTTATTCAGATGTCTGCGGAACTACCTACAGAGAGAGAGAAAAAAGCTAGGGCGCCACATTAGAGCTAGTTGGTCTGCAAAAAGAGGATTGGTGCCAACCGGAGAGCTAAACTAGTTGAAAAGCAACTGGAATGATACGGCCTCGATACGTAGATCTCATGCAGGGTCATGTCTTCATTGGAATTCGCGCCTGCACCATTCCGCCGGACACCCTCAAGCGAACCAAACAGTTTCGTAAACAAGTTCTTTGGAGCCACGCTGTACCGCATTCCTTCGGCAATTGGCAACTCCGCTGGATCTCCAACGCGAAATGCCAAGTTAAGGCTGGCAGGGCATCAGCCACCACAGGCAATATTCTTATAATAATACCATGCCTTTTAGATAACATATTAATCACTGCAAAATATGTGCGTATGTCAAATGGAATAAAAAGCGTTTGTCTTAAAATAATATTATTATTACTATTATTATTATTATTATTATTATTATTATTATTATTATTATTATTATTATTATTATTATTATTATTATTATTATTATTATCTCACACTACGCACATCTTGGGGCTAACTTATAAAAGCAAGCACCATGATAGACTGTTTTTAAGATTACCAGGTGCTACGTACTGTGGCGGCATGGCTATGCACAACTCTGAATCCCCGCTGTAGCGGCAGAATTGTCCCCTCTTAGGTGAAAAAAGTGCGTTGGGAATTTGTTGTAGCGCACTGAAAGTCCGTCCACGGCCATTAGCCTGCTACGAACACGGGCTGCGTCTTTCGGTTATGCTCCCGTAGGGGATAAATTTAGACGCAAATTGCTGTTGTATTTCGCCTACTTTTGAGTAGTCGAAGTCGCTCAAACCGTGTCTTGTGTCCGCACGTAATCGCAAAAACGATATGTCGATTCTCAACAACAGTATTGCTGTTCGCCGGAGACACTTCCGGCACCCCTCATATTTTTGCTTTGTCTGTGCTTTCTTCGTCTTCAAGACATTCTGCCAATAAATCGACGCAAAACTTGCTGCTCTAGATCTGTGCGCCTGGTACAAACGCGCTAACAGTGTACTGTGTTTGAGGGGAAAATGTTGTTCCTTTATTGTTGATGTTCTTATTCTTCACTTGACTAGACAACGTCTAGTGTTGTGCGGGTCTATCTTTTTTGTGTCGTTCAATAAACACCAATATTGGGTTTTTGTTGGGTAGCAAGCCAGCCACCCCGCGCGGTAGCAGCCATTCATAATCGACAGGCGTATCGTAAAAGCAGATGAAATAGATGACGATTAGACCGCCGCCGCTTGGATGTTTCCGGCGACCGTAGCTTTTCGCCCCAGCAGGGCCACGCAGCGGTAGGTCAAAAACACAAACAAATCAATGAATGGCACCTCTGTAGCGTCATTGACTGACGCGCACACACGACTCTCTGTCGGCTCAGATTATTATTTTCTAGATGCTGCGATGCTGCAAAGAAGCTACCAAGAAGCTGCCACTTGCTCTTACGATTCGGCGATCAATACTTAGAAAGGCCTCGGCGCTCTACCTTTTGCTTTAATTTTGTTGCTTGGAAAGACTACAAATAATATACAGATTGAAAGTCGAAATCTTCACAATAATCATATTTGTGTGTGTGTGTGTGTCGGTTTCGGCGTACCTCTAGCGAAAGCTTACGTGCTTTCGCTGCGATTCATTCATCAAAACCCAGCCGCATATACATTAGCACTGACACAATGACGCGTACTTCGTCATTGTGTGTTGCAAGTGGTGTACCAACAGCAAGGTTGGTCTTACCATCAACAACAGCAAAACTGAGGCGCTCAAATTCCGCAGAGGAGATCGCCTGGCTGCTAGCGACGAACTCTGTCTGGGGGGTGCGCCAGTCAAGTATGTAAATTCCTTTACATACCTCGGCATAACTCTCACCACAACAGGGACTGCGTTCCGCCTGCACGTTGAACAACGGGTGAGAAAGGCTCTGATTGCGTCAACAACAATTGAAGCGCCTTAGAAGCTCTCCATCGATACCGCCCTGCGCCTATTCCGTCTCAAAGTCGCGCCAACGGCTACGTACGGAGTGCAGCTAATATGGCGGCATCTCAACATGAACGACCTCGCAACGCTGAAGAGAGTTAAGCCCGCGATCTTAAAGCGAGTTCTGAGCCTGCACTCCTCCGCGCACAACCGCCTGGTTTATGTACTGACAGAGACCTCGCTATTCGTAGAAGATATACGGAAGGTGTATGGGCTGCAGGAGACAGAGGCATACAAGACGTTCATTCAGCTTCAGGAGGACAAACTGGCCGACTTAGACCCTGATATCTTCATAACACCTGTTATGCGTTTTTCGGTACACGGCTACCACCACCACTTATGCAGTGCGGAAGGCTTCCACGACCCCGGTGTTGACTGCAGATATAAATATTGTCATACCGAATGCTCGAGATATCACGGTCTTGTTTGCAGGAACATTGGGTCTCTAAATCAGCTGGTCCATTTAATGTCATCATAACTTTGTATATTGTATATGACTATATTTTTTACAATTTTTGTAATTGTGAGCTACTGACGCCGAGCCAAATCTTTGTACTTGGGTATTATCGACACAAAATGTGTGAATAAATTGATTTTGTTAGTTTAGCACGGTTGGTAAGTCGAAGTCAACCTTTGTTTTACGTACACTTTGTGCAATTTAAAAGAACATTGTTATATATATATATGTATATATATGTATATATATATGTATATATATATGTATATATATGTATATATATATATATATATATATATATATATCGGTAACAAAAGACAGCGAGAAAACGCAACAAGCGCAACGCATTCGCCGTTAGAGATAATTGTCGGTGATTTGTTACGTAGTAGCTGTGTTGTTTTCGTTTGTCTGTTGGAAATACGCGCGGGCGTGGAACAAAATTTCACAGCCAGCGTCATCGGCGCCATCAATATTCGCTGGGCACTTGGCACGACGTCAGTGAGATGAACGCTTGCGTACCACGTTGACGGGTCGATATCGACCGAATGAATCAGTGTTGCTGGTTTCTCGTGGTTTCTGCTCCAATTGCTCTGGATGCTCGAAGATGATGTTGACGACGATGATGATGATGATGATAATGATGATGATGGTTCGATGTAAGTTGTCCATGTTCTTCACTCCAGGATGGACACGTACAGCCCACTACTACGACTTCTACTACCACCACAACTACTTCCCGACGAAGGCAACGAACCGACAGGACAGCACTTTGCAACGGTCTACCGCAACGTATTGCTGCCTGAAGTCAGCGGCGTCGCTCGGCCAGCTAGCTGCCCGCAGCCGCTGGAGGAACAGCTGACGGACAACGCTTGGCATCAAGGATCGGAGCAACAAAAAAAAACAGGAAATTGATTGGAATACCTGATGGAATCATCGTAGGTAGTTACGAAGGAAGAGTACGAGATGAAGATAACTAGATCAGCGAACGAGGGGCAGAGCGGAAGGAAGAGAGAAGGAGGCGATAGGGGATGTATAGGGAAAAAGGCTAAGAGAGAGAGAGAGAGAGACGCCAGAGAGATATACAGATAGGGGGTGAGAGAGAGGAATACTTTCGACGTTTTTGTTGTTCCGTTTGCTGATCGCGCTTCTGGCGAGTAACGGCTGCTGCTACTGTTGCTGTTGTTTTTGTTGTTGTTGCTGTTGCTGTTGTTGTTGTTGTTGCTGTTGTTGTTGCTGAAGGCAGTAGCGCGGTGCCGCCGCAGGTCAAAGTACTTGTTGTCAGTGTCATTCTTTTGCTCTTTCTTTTTCTTCTTCTTCTTCTCCTTCTTCTTCTTCTTTTTCATCTTTTTTCTGCGCGGCCAGAAAAAGTGCTTGCCCGTTCGACAAGTCGACGATTTATCTGTGGGATTTTTGTTGTCATACTTATTGATGTTGCTTCTGTTCGTGCTGCCACGTTCCTGTTGTTGCTACTTTTGTTGTTGTTGTTGTTATTGTTGGTGCTGTTGTTGTTGTTGTTGTTGGTATTGTTGTTGTTGTCGTTACTGCAACTGCTGCTGCTGCTGTTTCAGATGGTGGTTTGCATGCTTGCGTTTGGGATGGTCGCTCGCTCGCTTCGTCGTTGACGCGTTGCTACCTCAGCGTTGTGGTCTCTGCTTCGTCATCTAAAGTAAAGTTTTCGGGCTGTTTTTCATCTAAAGTAAAGTTTCTGCTTTGCCGGGCCTATTGCGTCGCCGCGCTGGACTTCGACAGCAGCGAAGATGATAAGCTGCGACGTAGCTCATAGTAACATGCCTTTGCTGCCTCTCGTTATCTCTGTCTGTACGTCTCCCTATCTTTTGTTCATCCCGCTTTTCCTCTCAATGTTCTTCTCTCTCTTTCTCTCTCAATTTTCTTTCCGGCATCCTGTTGTAGGCAGACGCCGTCGGCCTCCCGACTACTGGCTAGATCCTGGCATAGAACAAGTTGCGCTCGTTGGAGACGTTAACCGTAGCAGCATCCACGTATAACACATACGTCGGCAACAGCAGCAGCAGCTGCGACGGAACCGCCAACTCCAGCGACTCCCAATGCTAGCTCCCGTTTCCACACTGTCACTTCTCTCGTAGCGTTACCTTCTGTATTTCTGGCTTTCTCTCACGGCAATTCTCCCCTTTTTATTATTCCTCTCGTTCCTTTCCAGATTTGACGTGCGTCTTTCTTGTGCTGTGTGTTTTTGCCCTTCTTTTTTTTGGTAGACGATCTTGCTATTTGCGCAATTTTGTCTCAGTTGTTGTTGTTGCTTTTGCTGCTGATGGGAATGCTGTTCGAGTGACAGTACAGCGCCGTTGATATTGTTACCCTCATTACTGCATTGTTGCGTTCGTTATTACTGTTGTTGTTGCTGCTGCTGCTGCTGCGGCTGCTGCTTTTCTTCCATCGCTTCTTTTACCTTTACCATCTGCTGTCTATGTACTCGCGACGAACTGTTGCCGTTTTATCATCCTACAAATGTTATCCACAACGACTTGAAATCGTTTGTTGGTCTAAAAATGGTAGAAACGATCGAGCCCTAGCGTAGAGATGTATTTTTGATCGTGACGTGATACAATGACGATAGACTGCTTGGAAATCTGCTAGATTTGAATTTAACTCTCTTACACACACACACACACGCAACGCAACCCTAGTAGCATAGCGATCGTCATTCACCCGCAGCATAATTGTGGAAGAGTCGGGATCTGGAATGTTTTTACAACAACTGCTGTCTCGTATGGAGCTCCCTCAAAGCATGCCTCAGTAATAATGCAACAGAAGCAGACAGCTCAGGCTGGATCTGATTTGCCTCGTTGAGTACCATGCCCGATCTGCCACTCGTCGTTCTCGCGACGAATAAGACTTGCACGGCGCATGACGATTGTGAAACGTCCAGAGCAACTAGGACCTTCACTTACATCCGGCGAGGAAGACGCTTCATCACCAACTAAGCTTCTTTAGACCAGCTTCCGCATGTACAAGATGCATGCATTTAAGCATACCCAGGTGTTCCGCATTATCCCCTTGTAAGCCAGGACAGCAGGCTGATGGTATTACACAGATACGCCAGCCAATCGCCTCTAGTAACGACTGTCAGGAACCTAGACTTCTTCGGGCTGACTCTCATCAAAGACTCAACGTTCACGGGACTGCTTTTTGCATTGCTTCATAGACAGACCCCCATAAATACAAATGTGCAACGGTGGGTTTGAACCCGCAAACCTATAAGTCTCCTTCGGTCGCGAGGCGCAGGCGAATGCACCACGCCATCGGGCTCGACCCTCCAGGTAACTGCCTGCAAAAACAGTCGCTCTATTTAAATTCGCGCCAACCTCCACACGTTTCGGTAACCTTCCGAGGCCACCGAAGCACACATCTAATTATTCCACCACCTGGGAATATGCGACCTAACAGACGAGCAGGCGCTTCACAATACTTTAACGACCTCCGCAGCAGGCGCCTAACCTAATGTCTATATAAAAAAATTTTGGAGTACGTCGTGGTCATCGGCAGGCCGGCCGGCCGCCGTATAATCGATGCATATGCCCGCCTCCTGCTTCCACTATCAAGCACCCGCGTGCTTCTCTCTTCAAGGTTAGCGCTTATTCCCGGCCAGGCATCCATACACCTAACGTCCCAAAAACAATGGTCCACAAAGCCCCCTATAAAACTTTTTCAGGTGATTTTCTCTTTCAGCCGTTCTCAATTGACATATGCTAAGGCAATGCCACTGCCGTGCTAGGAACAATGTTGAAGTGAGCCCAACCTCGCTAACAACCCAATATACGGAACGCAGGCATGCAGTTGTTGACTGTTGAAGTATATTTAAAAATCCGCTAAAATGTTTTTATTTAAAAAAACCCTGTACTTGCATAACTTGTTTGCCAAATCAACTGTAGCATGAACGTACATGAGAAAGGAAACTGAGCAAGTCGCGGATAGTCGTCCATATACGTGTTTTGCGATATATATATATATATATATATATATATATATATATAACTTGACATCCATAGGATCCGAACCTGAGCCCCTGGCGATGCTCCTCCTCCTAATCTGACGGCTGATATTGGAAACTTTAGCGAGTCTTCTGTGAAGCGAACCCGCTGGAGCGACTTATAGGAATTAAATAAGACTAATGTCGAAGCCGTCTTGGTGTACACGTGACTACTTGATTTGCATGCACTATTGCCGCGTGCTGCACAACTCTGATCAAGGTAACTAGGTACAGAAGGAGACTTGACCGGCTTCGGTGGACGCCAGCATTGCGTTCAATTCGCCTGCCTACACAACCACAAAAAGCAAAGCTCACATTCGGGAAATGATGAATGTCAGCAATAGGGCCTTAGTACACAATGTAGATACTCCGCTACAGATTCCCGGAACAAAAGGTCCTATCCGGCAGTTGAGAACTCGAGCAATCAGCCATTTTGAGTGCTTTCGGTCATCGTAGGGTACAGGCTCTTGTTCAGCAGACCCACAACCCTTAAGCTATTGTTCAACAAACCCGCATAAACAAAGCATAATGACCAATCCGTGAACAAGACATTGCTACTGTCATAGAACTGTGTAAAAAAGAACCGGGATCGGGCTGCAGAGACAGATAGTGTCCATCTGGGTGGCGCAGAGGCGCTGCGGTTAAGCAAAATGTTTAGAGAAGTTCAACACATGTAGTTTAAGCATACCACGGTTACATATATAGATGTATGTCGATACACATTTGAAGAAGTCAAATTGCTTAAATATAAAGTCATTAATGTACATTCGCATATGAGTGTCATATGTACGACGCTACCACATTTCACCTGCATAAAGGTCCTAGGTGCTAGAGAACTGTCATTAGAAAAATATCAACTTACGATGAACTAGATAGTTTACTGGTAAATATTTTAGCATACGGTAACATAGAAAACACTCAAATGTGCGGCGGGGAGAAGCCATATATCAATAAAATGACAGCAAAACAAGTTTCACGTTAGCCAGCAACAACAACCATAACAAAGTCAGCGCCAACAGCAACAAAAACGACAGCATCCATGAGCAGGAACGATGCAGGACATGCAATAAAGCGCACAATCACGAGAGTGATATCAGCTGAGATTTTTTTAAAAAGACATGAGAAACAGGGATTACAATAACAACGAGGATATCACAATAATAGTTTTTTTTTATATTAAAAATCTAATTATCACCCTAGGTAGGTTCTGCGCTTATATGAGTAGTAGTAGTAGTAATAAGAAAAGTCTAGTTACCAATGCCGACGATTTGTTATTGACTCATATAGTCATCCAGTCAATTCTCTAGCAAACATACGTTTATTATCTACGATGACGGAAGGCACTCACACGGAAGGGAATCGTGCCTTTCTGTAACACTGTACTAGATGTACAACATTGAGAAATATGACGAGGCTGCCTTGATTAAGAACATCTCTCAAGATGCTTGATAATCGGCAGCGTGAGGTAGATCCGTATTCTGTCAAGACCATACATCAGCCCCGGAACAATCTTAAGCAAGAAGAACCACTCTACTGATAATTTGGATAGTCTTAGAACATTTCGACCATAAGTTGAGGGCTCTCGTCCTGCTCTTTCGAAGTCTTGTCTGGCTTGCAGTAATGATGGCGGCACTCTGGCTTGGCGCACGAACCGGAGCACTTCACTAGGCGGCGAGCTCGTCAACACCACAAACGTGATTTCTTGTGCCATAGTTTAGTTTTTGCACTTCACTGCACTTCTCATCGTTCTCTACAGCAGATCAAAGGTAATAATGATGATGGTAGAGTGGCGGCAGGGTCTAGGGCACTAGTGCGCTGCTGAGCGATGCTCATTGAGAATAGATGATAAACCATACCGCTGAGAGTCAGCGGCCATGCTGCCACAAGGACTGTTTGGAAAACCCCAGATATCTTAATATTTCCAGCTCTCGGTGCATTTAGATATGCCTCAGGTTAAGTTTCAAGCCCGTAGAGGACGGGGATGGTCTAGAATTAAAAACAACCTCCTTAAAAATGTTTTTAATTCTAGTAATGATGATGGCGTCAGAGCTTACCTACAATAAGAACTACCGTTTATTCGTTCGGGGTCGACAATCGTACGCAGCGTTAACAGTAGTTCAATGTAGTTTATCGTGTAACTTATTGTTTGCCAAATGGTCTCCGCATATCTTAGGAAAGACTGCGTTGAAAACGTTCGTAGATGAATGAATACTAAATAGTAATTCTAGATACGGAACGTCTGAAACGGATAGATCGACCGACCGACTAACCGGCTGAAGCCTCTTCAAAATGTATCCCCTCCTTTATTAGGCGAACCGTACCGGTAGGAATATTGTAGCAAAACGTGACGGCGGTAAGAGCTGCTCAAGTAAGCTCATGCTTACTTTGGCCACGTCCTTTTGAATTCACCGCCTCCTCCCCCCTCCCCTTCTTTACAAGTTCCTAGCCTGGATGACAGCCTACTTGTCATGCATCGCCATACGGTCGTTGTTGTTGCTGTTGTTGTTTGTTATTGTTATTGTTGTTGTTCGTTATTGTTGTTGTTGTTGTTGTTGTTTCTTTTCAACAACGTTTTTGTTGTGAAGGTGTCGTTAATGTGCCGCAACTGCCGCTGATACAGTTCCTGCCTGTATTGTTATGTTTGCTACTATTTGTTGCTTTGTTGTTATAGCTAAAGTTGTTAATGTCTGTTGTTGCTGTTGTTGCGTCTGCTGTTGTTATTGATGCTGCCGTCGTTGTTGTTTTTGCCGTTGTTGTTGTTGTTATTACTGTCTAGAGCAGATATAACCGACGTCAATAGATACGGCGGCAGCAGCAACAACAACAACAATAACAACCATAACAACGCAAGCCCCGTAAGGAAGGAGGAAGCAAACGAAAGAAATAATGCAATCCGTAGTACCAGTTGAAGCAGGAATCACAACATCAGCAGCAGCAGCAGTAGCAGAAAGTATAAATGTCAAAGAGCCGGTGGCGGAGCAAAACGAAAATTATGCCTCGCCGGCGGGGGTCGCCTTTGTTGTTGCCAGCTCGTGTTGGCGATCGTGTCTAGTGCATCCGTTCGTTACCTGCCGTTTTCTTATTGTTGATCTCGCTCTTGCCTTTGTTGTTGTTGTTGTTGTTGTGGTCTTTGTTATTGCTGTTGTTATTGTGGTTGCTGTTGTGGTTGTTGTTAATGATGTGTGGTTGCTGTTGTGGTTGTTGATAATGATGTTGTGGTTGCTCTAGTTGATGTAGTTAGTGATGCTGCTATAGACTGTCGAAGCTGGCTATAATATGCTATTATAACGCTGTACTGCTGGACACGACAGCGTTACGTTAAAGACAAGAAGACGAGCATGATTGTGTCATCGTGCATCGCCACTGAAGTGTAGTTAGCCGCGCTAGTTGTTGTTGTTACTATTGTTGTTGTTGTTGTTGTTGCTAATACTATTGTTGTTGTTGTTGTTGCTGCAGTTGTTGTTGCTGTTGCTGCTGCTGTGGTTGTTGTTGTTTTTGTTGTTGTTGCTGCAGTTGTTGTTGCTAGATGTTGTTGTTGTCGTTGTTGCTGCTGCTGCTGCGGATTGTTACTGTTGTTACTGTCCTCGCCGCCATACCGTTATTGTGATCGACCTCTCTTGTCCCAAGTGACTCTGTCCATACGACGAACGACTTGTCGTGACCACCCAGTGGCCGTCTCCCCGGGCTAGCCCAGGCGGTCCACGCGCCTGTTCATGTCGACGTAAGAAACATTTGAGCGGGGCGTTGGCCCCGGACACCCCGCAGGATGACCACCGCCGCCGCAGCGCGCATCAAAGCAGCGCGTACAAGTGTCGTTTTATCCTATCACCGTCTGGCGGCACCCCTTGCGGTTGCCCCACCACCACCACCACCACCACCACCGCCATCATCACTACCATGATAGGTGGCGAGCGACACCGATTCATTGGTCGGTCTGTCGGCTGCTGGCATGGCTATCCCGCCGGTACTCGGCAGCTCGAGCAGCCCTCGTTTTCCATCCTTTATCGCCGCATCGCTGTCGTCATCACGATGCTCATCGTTTGTTCTCGTTCGTCATCGTCGTTGCCGTCGTCATCGTCGTCGTCATTGTCGTTATCATTGTCCCATCCCGAACGAAGTCGGTCGACGTAATCGACTTCAAGCGTGTGGAATAACGCGTGGAAGCATATCGTAATCGAGTTGTTGCCTGACTCTGGTTGTGTGTGTATGTGTGTGTGCGCGCGCATGCATGCATGTATATAGCTGGCATACGTTATTAGCTCTTGCTAGGACGGACAGACCGCGGACTAGATTGTACCGCCGTCCTGCAGCAGTACGGACGTCCTTCGTGCTGTGAAGAGCATTATTATGTCATTCTCCGTCCTCTTAATAATAATAATAATCATCATCATCATCATCATCATTACACAGTTATGAATATTATTGGAGTAAAGTATTTCTTTAAAGGAATTGCGATAATTCGTTCAGATCTCGCAACTGTAACATTGTTCAACATGTAATAATAATAATAATAATAACCCATTGAGTTGCCCGAAGAGTGCCGGTAGATCCTCCAGACATGCTGAACTAAACAAGGTCATTATAAGGTCTCTTAGGAAAGCCGGTATACCATCTACACTTGAACCGAGAGGTTTAGTGCCCGCTGGCGAAGAAAGACCTCATGGGGTGACCATTGCATTATGGTCTCATGAGAAGTCCCTTGCTTGGGATGCAACGGTTTCGTGCACCACCGCGGCTTCCTATTTACACCACAGCTCAGTTGAGCCGGGGTGGATGGCAAAGCATGCGGAAGCCAGAAAACGCGTTAAATACACTGGACTGGAAACAATATATACTTTCGTGCCTATTGCCATGGAGACGCTAGGACCAATCAGCAAGGGAACCGAAAAATTTCTCAAATATTTGAGTAAGCGATATCAGGAGGTCACAAGCGACCAAAGAGAGGGTCAATTCTTGAGGCAAGCGTTGTCTTTGGCCGTTTGCAGAGGAAACGCGGCATCTATTTTAGGCGCCATGGAGGGAATTATTATTATTATTATTATTATTATTATTATTATTATTATTATTATTATTATCATTATTATTATTTATTAACATTGTTTTATTGTTACAATTGTGAGGTGTGAACGTGTACTCCTTGTCTTCTCCTAACTCCTAAATATTATTCCATGAAACCGACAATACAGCCGGTGTTTCCTCGGCACACTGCAAGCGACAGCAGTTGCCGTAGAAACTCGCCTTCGCGCCGATTCCCTGTGAGATCTGTAATCCGTTGGCCCAGCTCACTGATGAATCTCTTGGTTCCCTTGCTTACCGGGCCCATTGTTTCCATCGATATTGGCACTACGATATAACTTGTCTCCAGTTCTTGGTACTTGCGTTTTTTCTCATTATCTGCGCGCTCGGCAACCCATCCCGCTTCTAGTGAACTGTGGCGTATATACGAGGGAACCACTATACAGGACACTGTAGCATCCCATACCAAGCATCTGCCGTTAGCCCATAGCGGGATTGTTACGACACCGTCAGGTCCTTTTGTCGTCATGAAGTCCTAATCTTGGGCTCGAGCGTGCTTGGTATACCAGCTCTGCGTTATTATATATTAATTATTATTATTATTATTATTATTATATATTATTATTATTATTATTATTATTATTATTATTATTATTATTTATACTATTACTATTATATTATTATTATTATATTATTATTTATCATCATGTGTATAAACATTACACTTGAGAGGTGTGAACGTGTACTCTTTCTCTTCTCCTAGCTCCTAATATTATTCATGGAACCGTCAATTACAAACCGGCTATAATACTAATAACCATTTATAAAATATGTCTAATTCTAGCCTTATAATAGTCTAGAGAGCAGCGGTATGTATTGTCTTTGTAGTCGTATAGGCTATCGTGTACTGTTTCACAACAGAAGCATAGTTTGCTTCTTTTGTAATTTCCTACTTAGTCCTAGTGGAAGTAGTAGTTGTAAGTAGTAATTCCTCGTCGTAGAACTTCCACCGTGTGTGCCTTTCCACAACAGCTGTATAGACTGACCTGGACCGTTCTACAGCAGTATGTGAAGACTGTTCGGCCTCTACGGTAAACCGGGACGCGACGACGGACGCCGGATGTGCCGAATTTGTGCCGAAAGACATCAACTAGTACTGGCTTCCTCTTCTTCTGCTGCTGCTGGTTTCAGCTTATCGTCCCGTAAATAAGTTGTTTATTTATAAAGTCTATTGGTTTTGCTGACTGTTTACTGAACCGATAGCAAAAGAGAGAAACAGGGTACTTTAGGGCAGAATAGACAGAAACGTGTTGACACTGCAGGCGTAATCACGATCCCTAGCTTGCCAATTCGCGGCAAGCTCCTAAAGACGTGTAAACTTTACGCTGCCGCTCAGATGATTACCGGCTAGATCGACCTATATGGTTCGCTGCAACTGCTCGCTCGTCGATTCAACGTTGCCTGTTTGCGTTGCGTTGCACTGCACTGAAGTTGCCATTTGAATATAAATATTTATTTTGGATTTGTTGCGCTCTTAACGCCCCTCACCTTTCCCCGGACCTATTTTGTTTACTTAATAGTTTTAGTGTGTGCATGCCTGTATGGGCGTTCGTTTCGTCTCGTCCGTTAGAACAGCGACCCAGTTTAGGGTTTTGTCGGTCGCCTGTCGCGGATTACGCATGATTTGAGATGTAATCGTAGTAGTGTTGATAAATAGTACCAAGCCAATTTTGGTCAATTTCGTTCTGCTCAACGCCGTCGGTTGTGGGTCAGTGGAATTTGCTTATGATAGGAATTTGCGATTGCTTTGCGAACGCGGTAAGGCCTACAGTGGCTATGTTTGTATTCTTCATAACGAAAAGCTTTAAGCTTCTCGTCAAGCTTCTGGAGAGAAACAAGGCGACAGATACATGTAAATAGATCATTTCAAAAAAGAGATTTGTGTTTCTCGTGATCCTTTTAACATTCCATTCCTGTAAAAGAATTATAATATTACCGTATAAGTTTCGCAATCACTGCTGTTTCGAGTTCCCAACAACAGAGTCATAACGTTCTTATCGTCATAACAATGAGACTAACAATACTAACTAGTGCAGTAGTAGTAGTAGTAGTGTAATATTACTGTATACATCGGGTTGATCAATTATTGCGGACGTTTATTGTGGGTTGTATCCTTGTCCTTGAAAACGATTGCATACCTATATGCACAAACATCACGACGGCTAAACGAGATGCACTGCGACCATGTTGAATGAGCACGTAACGATGCCATTTGCGTGGCCAGCCATTTCGTCGGGGCTGTCGCAAGGGTGTCGGCAAGTGTCTCAGGCTGGCCAGTAATGTGCTCTGACGATTGATCTATCTGTACCTGCGTGCATGGAACTACTGTATGTACGTGCATCTGTACGTGCATACGTTCATACAACTGCTACCCCACCCACACACGGCGGCGGTCGCCAACACAGCGGCATCGTCTCAATGAGGCACAACACCGATAACATCACTGAGGGGGGACACCATTATTCCGAGCACGACCGCTACGTGTTCCGACACTGCAAGTGCAGGTCCTCAGCCGGCCTCAGAGGACAGGCACGCCTAGAGGGGCAGACACGCACGCCTGGTACGCAAACCCGTAGAACAAATATTGGCAAAAAGTCGTTGCAGAGGTGGTAGTAACAAGCGTGTGGATAGACAAACGCTCGATAAGACAGAAAACCGTTGCCGTCGTCGTCGTCTATGTTTACGTCCACCTAAACGCCCGAGACATATGCCGTTATTAAAATGGTGTACTAATTGCTATTACTTATCTATAAACATGTGTTTTATTACAATGATCTATATATATATATATATATATATATATATATATATATATATATATATATATATATATATATATGCATACCATATATATATGGTGCAATAAATAAATGATGAAAATGGTGCGCTAAAAACGACGACGATGTCCATAGTCAGCATTCGCGTATAAATCATGCACGCGGAATAACAATAGCGGTCGTACTAAGAATCGATATGGCACCACAAAGGTGTTTTCCTTTGTTGTTGTTGTTTCTTCGTTAACGTTACATATTATACATGTAGTCGAAAAAAAAATACAAGCAATTCGGGCATTCCCAAGAAAATTTTTTTTCATATCTAAGAACGCACGCTTACACACACATTAGTTACTTTTTTTAGAAATATTTTTACTATTTTTATTTATATTACAAAAAGAATAAAAATTCAATCTTGATTTGACACCGTTATAACGCTATTGCTAGATTATGCCAGCGTCTAAGCACAAACAAATACAGCGAGAATTACGGGGCTTTACAACAATAGCTGCTCATTTAAGTTTAGTACTAGGTATTTATTAAACATACTTGACATGTTACAACAAGTTCTTACGAATTAAAGCAGCCACAATGCATGAAAACGATAGGTTATAAGAGATCGGGTCTACACAAGTAACAGTTTGATTTACATCGTATAGGTTGACTGTAGGCATAGTTTTAGTCCATATCCTCTATCGTAACAGCAACAAGTCCGCCCCGGTTCTTAAATTATCGAACATATTCAGCTGCAATGAAAAACACCCAAACCGTTTGCGTCTTATTACCAAGAAATTTAAGTCACAATGGTAATGATTTAGGAAAACAAAATCTTTGAGTTATAACCCCAATAAAACGTAAAGCCAAATTCACATCTGATGCAACTGCAGAGACTTGTTTCGTCTCTGATTTTAACGAAAATGCTCTTAAATTTAGTTCCGTTGTCTGTAAGTTTACGACAGCGATTGGCAAGCCGAGTGAGACGTCATTCCCTCTGGGTCCCCTGGAAATAGTTTAGGCAAGCATCTGCCAAACATAGCGGCATGGATAACACGGTCGAATCAGGGCCTAACCTTCTCCTAACACAGGTTCTCACAGGTTTTCTGTAAGACAGCCCCAAAATATATCCCGAAACATACTCGTCTTGAATGCCGGGCATGGGAAGAGGTCAGAACCGTGGTGACTAGACAAATTCGCATAAGATTGTCTAGAGCGAGAGTGCCCCGTTCCGCAGTTCAGTCAAAACTTTAATGCTTTCTGAGAAGGCTTTAGAGCAAACGTTGACAGTGCCTTCAACTCACTTTTCTCTGCGCATTTAGAGTTATGCACAATTTATGTTCTGAATGAGAGCGAATATACCCAGCAACAGGTAAATACATTGACATGGCACAATTAAAGCTGAAACCCGTTTGTAACGCCCTAAACTGGACTTTGTACACCATTTCTCTGGGTTAAGGGTTTAATTAATATTATATTTCAGTATTCATTATTAGCAATCATAATATTTATTTGCAACAACAAATACATTTAGTTTTCTTTTCTCCATTTTGTCTATTGTGTACATATGAAGGCGACACGAAAAATAATCGACACAATAAACAAATAACAAAGACAGTGTGGAAGATGCGCTCTAAAAGCTTCACCCCCGAGGAACCGTAGAAACACACCCATTGATGTAAGCCTAACTATTGTGAGGAGTCAAAAATGGTATTTGAAAGTAACCTCTATAGTGAATGTGTTTCAAAATGTAATAGGGTTTACAAACATAATGTAAAGCTCGTAAAACACGTACACATTTGCTTCTCATGCATGCAAGTATGCTCAGCGTCAGCTTGTTGTGACAAGCCAGACCTACAACTACATTAACAAAAAAAAACAACGAAGACAAATTTCGTTTTATCTCAGTCGTTTATTTTGTGCTGTAACATGCTTTGGCTACACGCGTCTGCCTATAGTTGCTTTGCAGCGAACATCTATGCAGTACCTACAATTTAAGTGCCCCATTGAAACATTGTTATACGTTCGCCGGTCGCGCGCTTTTCGCGCCGTAGATCGCGGCCCATGTTCGGCGTACGAAGAACAAAGCGACGATTCTTACACGCCCGCCAATTACCGATCGCCAATAACGCCGACCGCTGTCTATTATGACTCAGCAAGCTTTCCCTTGCTGGCGTCCCAGCCGCGCCGGCCTTGACCCCACGCTCGTTTTCCTTTCGTTCGTAGCTTCATTGTTTCACGTCACGCTGGCAGTCACTGGCCACAATTAAAGCGTCATTTCGTACGTTTTACTACACAACACGATTAGCGTATAACTGTGTCAGTGCGCGTTTTCCCTTACAACACTCCATGTCCCTCCCTTCCCGCCGCCCGTCGCCCCATAAAACTTTCGCAGCAGACAGCCAATGTCAGCAGTCGTTTGCGTTGCTAAGCGTGGTAAGCGAAGTTGGTTCGGCTGCCTACCTTTTGTAGGCAGACGCAGGTGAGTAGAGTAGCGTTTGATCCGACGTAAGGCTCGTCAGATCGGACTACTAGATAAATTGCAACTAGACGTCGAATGCACACAGCCGACTTTGACATGCGATGCATGGCGTCGCGTGGAAGCGGCGGCGGACGGGTGGACGCGAGCGCGGACAGAGACGCCGTTCGGTGAGCGCTCGCCGCGCTCGATCTGTTAAGGGAACCTGATGAGGGGCCCGGATCAACATCATCATTATGGTCATCGGCATCATCTTCGCCATCATCTGCGACCCTACCATCGGCAATGGCGGCAGCAGCAGCAACAACAACAGCAGCAATTGGAGCAAGACATGGCGCATTTCGCATCGTCTTCGTCGACTTTTCTTTCGTTTTCTTGTTGTTTTTCTTCATTTTCTCCTCAGGTTTAGCGCTGTAGTTGCCATCGTGGTCGTCGCCGTCATTTGCGGCAACTGTGAGAGAAGACGCTGCTGGCGACGGTGGTTCCGTCGTACTCGAAACGGAACGACCGAAATCCACCGACCGATCACCTTTGTTCGATGAGACAGTCTGGGTCAGCTTGACTCCCTGGCGTCAGCGCGCTCAATTCGCGGACGCCACGACAGTAAGAGTCGTGCACACAGTCGGAATGACACACGAACAAGCGCCAGGGTAGCAGTATCAGATACAACAGCCGTGGCAGCGCCGGCAAACAATCAAGTCGACGTTTCATCGTCGTTTTCCTTTTCCTTTCACTTTCCCCCTTACTCTTTCTCTATATCTATTCCCCCGCAATCTCTCCTTTTTCTCGATCTCACTCTATCTCCAACCTGCCCACTTTCTCCCGTTATCTAGCTCTCTCTCTGTCTCTAAGACTGCCTCTGACTCGATCTTAGTTCTGCCTCTCATTTCCCTGCGTTACCTCTCGCAAAAGTCGCTTGCTCACCTCTGACGACTGATTTCCTACGTATTGTATCGTTGATGCGCTGCTTTTTTTTCGGCAGCCAGTCGATCTATTAATAGGTACTACTACTACTACAGCCGTCATCCTTGGCGCGTCTGATGACGGCGGCGTTCCCGTCCTTAGCCGACTTTGCCGTTTCGTGCTTCACCGCCCGACGATTCCCCCCGGCGCCACCCGCCTCCCGCCGGCCGGCCTTCGTTGCCAACCTACTACCCCAATGCGAGGGAGCATTCTCTCGTCGGTTTTTACCGACATTCTTTCACTGTTTCTCCCTGGCTGCTCATTTCTGCTTTTACTCGTTATTTTGCCGTCAACTCAGGCATGGCAAGCGGTGGCGGCGGCGGCGGCGACTTGGCAAGCTTGGAGTAGCTGCTGCCAGTGATGTGTAACGCTAACATCATCGACAACAACAACAGTAACAAACCACAACAACAACAGCAGCAAGAACAACAACAGCAGCAACAACAACAGCATCAACAACAACAACAGTACCAACAACAACAGCATCAACATCAACAACAACCACCGTGCGTATTAAGCTACAGACGCGAGCGGCGGAGAAGTATAGGTACGTACGCACGCGGGAGCTATCATCTCTCGTATGCCCATCTATCGATTTATATGTATATCTGTCTGTCTGTCTATCTGTCTAACTATCCATCGTCGGGATGATGATGGTGGTGGTGGTGCTCGACGTCGTCATCTCGAGGCCAACCCGTGGCGCCAGGCCATACCGCCCTTACCTACCGGCGTCTGCCCTCCATTTGTGCGTCGTCCTTCGCGGCGGTTGTTCTGTCTGTCTGTTTGCCTGTCGGCCTCTCTCCAGGGCGGCCGGCCCAGCAATAAATGTATTTCCTTCTTCATTTCTTCTTTCTTGCCTTAGTTGCTTCGTTGTTTCGGTGTTGGTTGGCTTCGTTCTTCGTTGTTGGTTGATCATTTCGTATATCCAGCAGCAGCAGCAGATCCGATCGCTCCAGCGTCCCTAGCAGACATGGTCTACGTCGCTGGTGCTGCCGTTGTCGTTTTCGTTGCCCTCATAATCATCATGGCCGCCGCCGCCAACAACAGCAACAATAGCAACATTATCAACGACAACAATATTAACAACAGCATCAACATCAGCAACAACATCAGCAACAACAGCATCAACAACAGCATCAACAACAGCATCAACATCAGCAACAACATCAACAGCAACTACAGCATTAGCAACATGAGTACATCTTTCGTGCACGGTCGGCGCCGATGAGCCCGATGTCCATCTCGATTTCGCTAGCGTCTGTTCGACGGGACAACGACGACGGCGACGACAACATCGACAACAACGCGAGAAACACAGGAAAAGTCGTACCCCGCCTCCCGCAGCGTATACGTGGGTACACGCGTCGGGGCACCCCCCTACACGGGCAGGCGGCAGCGGACTCGCCGCAGAAGTCTGGCTGGCTGGCTAGTCGGCTGGTTCTTGGCTCGTTCTTTCTACTCGGGGCAATCTACGGGGCAATCGGATGGGCCAGTCGAACGACTGGGGCAGAAAGCCACACCAGAAGACACCGGATGATACCCGGCACCCGGCACCACCAGTCCCGGTTCCGGCACGGACAACGACGGCCGCCGGCGGGAACCACGACAACGACATTGTTGATTTCGTCGTCGCTGTTATTGTCTTTGTTGTTGTCGTTGTTGTTGTTGTTGTTGTTGCTGCTGCTGTTGTTGTTGTCATTGTTGTTGTGGTTGTTGTTGTTGCTGTTATTGTCATTGTTGTTGTTGTTGTTGCTGTTATTGTCATTGTTGTTGTTGTTGTTGTTGTTGCTGTTGTTGTTGTTGTCGTTGTTGTTGTTGTCGTTGTCGTTGTTGCTGTTGTTGTTGTTGTTGTTGTCGTTGTCGTTGTTGTTGCTGCTGTTGTTGTTGTTGTTGTCGAAGACGTGTGTGAGAACCTAGTCTTTCCCTCCGTCGTCCGGATGGCGCGCGGGAGTTTTCAGTCTCATTCTGCTTTCAGCAGAGCGACTAGCTGTGTAGTCATCAGTCTAGCTTCGTCGGAGGCTTCGAGAAGCGTTGGTCGGAGACGTTCGTTGGTCGCTGCCACTGTTACTGCTGGCGTGGCGCATGGCAACTCCAGGAGGCCGATACTGTTCAAACGTAGCCCGTTGCTTGTCTCTCGGCAGAGAGAGACAGAGAGATAGAAAGGGAGGCAGGCGGAAGGAAAGGCGTTGAACAATGTTCGTATTCGGTCCGTTGGTATTCGGTTCGTATTCAGCGTTTCCTCCGGATATCGCTCCCTGGCGTACCTATTCGGAGTCGCGAGTTAGAGGCGAGCGACACCGGCGAGCAAGGGCGGCGACCGCAAACGCAAAAATATTACCAACAACAGCAGCAACACAACAACAATAAAAACAACAACAAAAATGACAAGCACAACGCCAACAACAAAAACAATAATGACAAGCACAACAACAACAACAACAACAAGAATGACAAGCACAACAATAGCAACAATAACTATAGCAAATAACGATAAAAATGTAAGCACAAGCTTGTTCGTGGCAGACAGCAGTCTCGCTTCCGTCGCCGCATTTCTGATTCGTGTTGGGGGCTCGGGGGCGTGGGGTAAGGTTGAAAAAAGATCTTCTCTATACACTCGGGCTGTTGCCTCTGCCCCCGGCCCCCTTCTCCTCATCTTGGCCCGTGCACTGATGAGGATGATGATGATGAAGATGAAAAGGGACGATACTAGTCATGATGGTAAAGGTATTATTAGAATGAGCAGGACAACATTTCGTAGTGGTTCGCCGTTCTCAGACAACTGTCTGGTCTCGTCTACCCGTTTGCCTGTGCCTTCAGCCTGTCCGATAAATGTCGAACGCCGAACACCGGGATGCGGCGGCAGGAGGATCGATCTACACAGCAAACTCATATCCATCTCGATCGACGACTTCGGCGCGATGACAACGGACCACGGCGCCTCACGGGGCTCCTTCCTGGCCACACGATGGCGACGGCGGGGCGTCAGCGGGTGACCGAAGCATCGCTTAGTCCTCGCAGCAATTAGGAATTTGTCAGCAGACAAGTAAATAGCCAATCCGGCACAACTCGCTAGCTTGAACGGGCGGGCCTAAGCTCGCTCTCACAAACGCCGCCGCACAGGGATCCGATCGTTGGGGGTTACGCTTTGGTACCCTGTGGATCTATATGTGCCCTTCATGTTTATATGTATATGTATATATATATATATATATATATATATATATGTTTAACGCTCTGACAACTACATTTTAGACGTTCGTAATAGGCTAAGTTGCCTATTGGCACAATATCGTCTAAATTCATATATATATATATATATATATATATATATATATATATATATATATATATATATATATATATATATATATATATATAAAATGTGTGCTAAAAGGGCATAAAGATTCCCATTGATCCTATACTCAATTATACGAAATACATCACGAGTGTCTTTGCACGCGCAGAGTCTTGTTGTTCAAAATAATAAAAACAATGTTGTTACACTCTTGTATATTGCAGTAAAGCGTATCGTGACGAGCACAATATTTATATAAATCGGAATTTGTTTGCCAGCTTAACTTGCAACAAATATACGCACAAAATAAGCAGCAAATATATTTTCCTGCTAATATACTGTTCAACCTAGTTTTAGCCGTTTCTCTATTTGTGCAGAAGTAACAACTACCAGCGGTGCTTTACGCGTGAGCTGTCCGTAACGCTTACTCTGGATATGCGTTCTCGGCAACTCTATGGTAAAGTGCAGTATTACGCATCGTCAGATTTTCTACTCCTCATCTACGAATCGGGTTCTCTGGTATGAGAGCTTAAATTGTTTGCTAGTAAAGCCACTATATATATATATATATATATATATAGTAAAAACTTCTACGGTTGGCAGTTCATATCGTATGACCACCGTTTACGTAAGACACAATTAACAATCTGTGTACTTTTAGGAACACTTACGTTGGTTCTTATTTATTTGATACATTTGCTACAACTAGCGTTATATATGTACGTGACCGATAAAACAGCGACGGTTCAAAAATATTCTCAAGTAACCTGTCTTAGGGAAAAGCATTTAATGTGAATTGTAGTACCACTTTAAAATTCAGATAACCTTATCTACTATTCGTAAACGTTTTTTTCGTGTGAACCATTATAGTGCTTAGTCTTGTCTTCTACACAACGACTCAACGTAAGATAATTTCCTGAGCAATCTCCTGGGGTGCCAATAGTCGATGTATTGTGGTATGATATGTGATCACGTTCCGAGTTATCTTTACGCTGTTTTGTTTTGAGTTTATTATGAACGGTACATTAGCATACGATGCCTGCTCAAAGGTACCCGACAACAGAATAAAATGTTTTCTGCTGAGTAAATAACCTTGTATATCTAGCCCTAGGTAGATGTAGCTAAACATTGTCATGTAGTCGATTTCGACGACTATCTAGGCTCTTACTATATACTTTTAATTTAATTGCGTTTATTTTACTCAACTAGAGTATAATTGAGTACAGGTTTTGAGGGTTTCTTTATAATGCTTTATCTTCTTCACGTCTCCAGCGAGAGAAGTAGTGCAACAATTTTTGTATTTCACTGCATGGTACTTGGCACAACTCTGCAGGCAGAACCGGCAGGTGCACAATTTAGACTCCTCATGAATGGCGGCTTACGTACCAGATAGTGATAATCATGCACTATGTACCTGGTGTATACGTGGCGACTGTCACATGCAGGACCAGACCAAAGGTGCAAGGCATTGAAAACGTCCAAACCCCCGACCTCCCGTATGGTCTGTTCGTCTTTAGCTTGCCACTCTGAAATGAAGCATTCGTAAGGTACTGTATGCGGCATCTTCAGCTTTGATCGGATTGTTTCAGTAGCTGGTGGATAGTCTTACATGAAGAAAACAGTATGGTAGGTACGAAGAAAGACAAGTCCCTACCATACTGTTTCGTTTATATGCGCTGTAAACGTTGTTCCTGTGTAATGAACCCGAAGGCCAAAATACGCAAGGTCAGCAAGTAGAAGTGTAACCAAAAGCGTAACAAGGTCAGCAAGGAGAAGTGTAAACGAGATGCACCTTAGCGGGTCTCCTTGCAGAGTTCACACATTTTGCTTAATCTCCAATACACCATGCTCACTGTCAACCAACAAGGTGTCCTCAATAAAAAAACGTGCATTTATACTCAGGACAGAGCCACCCACTCCTGCTCGTTGGAATTCTTCAACCAGCAGAGAACAAGGGGCTTTATCAAGCGCCCTGACGCCGTCAGTAAATACTGCATGCAGATAACCTCTGGGTTGTGCCACAGCCCGCTCGATTTTTGACTGGAGAACGTGGATTGCATCACTGGTGCCTCGGCCTCTACTAAAGCCGAATTCCTCTGGTAGAAGGGCCTCTTCCGTCATGTGCTTGATTTGCCGAATAATCAGCTTGCAGGAAATCGATTTGAATCTCCGTTCTGACGACACTGCATGATAGAGATTGGGATCCTGTCTGTCATCACCATGCCTACTCTTGAAGAGAATGCCAGACGACACGCCAGACTTTAGGCATCCGCCTCGTGATAATTGAGCCCTTGGGAGTAAGCCCTTTTTACCTGTCCGTCACTAAGCGGGTTCACCGCCCTACGAGGTCGCATGATGTAAACTGAGGACTCTTGTTCTGCTCTTTCGAGCAGTCGTCCGTTCCTTCCGTCTTGCGTGTTCCCTTTGATGATGCTATGATCGTAGCAAAGTCTTATATAAGCCTTTCTACGCTCAAATTAGTCCCGCCTGACTTGCAGTGATGACGATGCCGTTGCTCTTACTTGGCGCAGGAGCCCGATCACTTCACCGTGGGCGAGGTGTCTATATAGGTAGATAGATAACCCACCCACAGGTCTTTCCCGACCTTCCGCAAGTAAGACAGCTGATTGGTGAAACCCCCGCAAACCCCCGCAGTGCAATGTTAACCAAGTTAAACATGTCATCACGCGCAAGATCCATTGCCCCCTTAATTCTTTCACAATTCCAGAAAAGCGCTCGTTAAGGTATGCTCGCCACTACACTTGCAGTTCTAGAAGTGGTCAGTCACTTACGGGGGCTTAGACCGCCAGACGCAAAAAAACTCTCCTCAATTGTTCCTGCGTCGGAAACGTCCCCAACCCAGCAACGGAACAGGCTTCTTTTCGGCGAGAGTTCTTTTTTGCAAAAGTATGTGTAATCATCGTCACGCAGAACTGCACAGAACACCGCATCACCACCATGTGTATGTAACTTCCAAACCGCGTTCACAGCTATGGCCTTGCCAGTTAGTCATGCTGTTACTATGTACGCGATAGCTGCATATAGACGATATTTAATCATGCTTTATCTTTCAGTCAGTCACGATAGATTTCTCAAGCATAGTTTTCGAAATGCAGGACATTTCTTAGCCAATATATGTTCGAGATTACGCGTATACTTAAGCATTTCTTTCAACGCACATATTGTACGCTACATACGCGCTCATCTAGGCGACCACGTGAATGTAGAAATACCTAAGCATATAGACGCGCATATATATATATATATATATATATAGAGGGGAAGGCATGCTTATACATATACAAACAAATTTGGTAATCTTTAGTGGGTACTGGAAAACTTATAATCACAGCAAATCGGTTCACACAAGCATACTTCATTTCTCGGGGAGACACCACTAAAAACCGACAGGGAGCTTAACGAACGTTTCCATAACCTGTCCAGAACGTCAGCATGTATAGATAGTTAATTTGTTGGGATAAACGATAGAAAAAATAGCCCCAACTTTGACTGATAATGACGAACGCGACAATTAATTAGGGGTGCAAATACTACCCTCTGGGGCAAATAGGTATTTACGAGTTCGTCTGTTATGTCGTCGGCCACGTAGCTCAGCATCTCGTAGTATTATGCTGCACGCTACGGCTCCCACGTGCCACGAGCCTTGTAACATGTTTGTATGTGTCTACGAGTATTGATAGCTGTTATGTTGCCGATACAGCCGATGTTTTTGTCTAATCGTGAATCAATCGCGTCGACACGATAAAGCACGAACACGCCTTTCGCAAACGCCTTCGTTTTGATCATCCAGTAGTAGTACCGTCTTCCACAATAGCGCCACGTTCTTTGTGGCAGCGTCATCCTTCAAACGAGCTGTAACCGTTGCCGTTAGTGTTGTTACTGGTAGTAGTGCTCTCTCAGTAAATGTGCTCATCTATAGTTATGCAAATTGCAACATATATATATATATATATATATATATAGATATACAACATTTATGCATATATAATGCATGTTCCGGTCAGCAGTGAAATGTATTCTCGAAGCATAGCAGAGACGCGTAGTTGGATGACAGACGTTGATCGAGAACTATGTGTTTTGTATCTGTATGTATACAATATGTATATATATTATATATATATATATATATTATAATATATACTATATATACATATGTATATATATATATACGGACATAAAACATATAGTCCTCGATCAACGAACGCTGTCATCCAGCGAACCGTCTCTGCTATGCTTCGAGAAATAAATTCACTGTTGATATAAATGCATAACGTATATATCTATATTATATAAACACGTTTATATATATGCACAACACGATCGCTTCAATTCCAACGTTAAGGCGCCGCCCGGAACGCGGTGTCGAAACCGATGCTTTCGTCGTTGATATTCACACGCAATCGACCGCCGACGTAGACAATACTTGGACACGCATCCATACACACGCAGGACTATATAGACACTCTGTGCATGATGATGCACCTGCCGTAGACTAGTTGATCCTGTCCGTCCGTTCGATATCGATCTATGAATGTGCTTGCGCATAGTAAGATGAATGGGGAAAAGGAACGCAAGCGGGCGGGAGAGACAGCGAGAAAATGATTGAAATTGTTGAGTACAATTTTAAAGCACGATGCGCGCCTTAATATAGTACCATCGCAATCACGCTTTCATTACTGCATACATTTAATTAGCTTATATATATATACATATATATATATATATATATATATATACATATCCCCGGTAAAGATTTTCTTCTTCACTTATTTCGCGGCAACTGGAAAACAATCTCAGTGAATGAAGTGCCTTAGCGGTAGATACTCGTACTATACTAATGATATGTATATAGCGGTTATAATGGATGCAAACTAAAGATTGCCCTCGGCAAGCGCACGCACCGTATGTCGTCATTCCACTTACAACGACCGGAGGAAGTAGGAGATACAAACTTCACAAAACTGATAGATAAATGCTGTGCTTACAACGTACTTAGATCATACATCAGCTCAACGCTCTTGCAAAGAGCTGTTGCTGTATTCGGCTGTAAATTGACGGTCTTTCAGATTGAGGTTGATAGTATTCAAGTCGTACCACCTTTCCAGGAGAAAGTTCCAGCCTGATCAGTCTGACCTCAAAAGCAGGTAACGTCATCCAGGGGCAGACGCGCTTAAGCAACTTTTGCGCTAGAGGCAACAGAAGGTCTTCTGTATCAACCCGTCAATTTACGAAGCTTACAACATCAGTTGGAAAATGTCTAACTATGATAATCGAAAAAAAACACTACTTAGGTAGTATACATAATACGTAAATAATGCAACTTAAACCTTGTTTATACAGTAAATAACTAACCAACTCTATACATAATACAGCTGTAAACGTACATACAAAGCTTAGGTCCTACGTCATCTTATAGTTATTTATAGATCCTCCGGTATAAATGAGGTTTTTATTTGAGATTGCCTGGGATTATTAATGTCTGTAGCTCATCACGCTAACGAGTGCATGGTGAATGCCATCGTTCTACGTAAATTATATATATGTATATATTTTGATGTTTAATATCGTGTCTCAGTGGTCGGTGTATGTATCCTGATGTATAACTGCTCATTGTTGTACATCCTACGTTCTGACTACGTTACCCCGGATTGTTAGCTTCTTAATGGGGAGTTACATAAACTAAATAAAAAAAAAGATAACAAAAAGTGCTTGTCTTAGATTGGCACCGAACATGCGTCGCATATATAACACTGAAACTCCTGAATGCTCAAGCGATCACGCACGTTTGATCACGCAATCAGGGCCTAGCATCGACAAGCATAAAGAAAACGATTCTGAAGTGTCTATATTAAATACGACCGACGACACGCCACGCACGAACTACATCCATAACACTTATCAAGCAATTTCACTTGGCACGGTATACTATATATAATATATATATATTTTTATATATATATATATATATATAATGTGTATATATGCCCAGGATTAGTACTGTTTTTTTCTCTTTTACTCTTTAACGACGCCTCCACCACACGTAGGCGTCGTGAAGCGGAGCAGCACGATACCATAGTATTTACTTGCCGTGCCGCGGCAATTGCTCAAGATATTATTATAACTTGGTGTGCGCTGTTCGATTGATTATAAATTGGCTGCAAGAAAGTGTGGAGAATTCTCTTCTCTATCAGAATGACCCGTCGAAGCGCCAAAGTGACAATGACGAAGACGTCCATTTCGCGGCCCACGTCGTTTGACGTCTCAGTGGGACGAGGGTGTACATATATATATATATATATATATATATTACATTTATATATATAGATATATAGATACATTATATATATATATATATATATATATATATATATATGTATTACATATATATATATATATATAGATACATATATATATATATTATATATATACATTTATATAAGAAGCGAGCACTGCCGAATGTGCAAACGTATGTTTGTAGGTTTTTTTTTATAAAACTTTCTATATTATATATATAGATAGAGATATAGGATGCGTGCGTCATGTCTGACATCCAGTGACAGCTTGTTCGAACTAAAAGGTAAACCAACACCAACCATGAGCTAGTTGTTTTACGCTCGTCACGTCGGATGAACGCTAATAGATTACAAGTTGTTTCGTTTTCTGAAAACGACAGATCACAATGCTGAGACTAAGTACATGGCTGCGCATAAAGCCGAGCCGCGTTTATTCTACGTGGCCGAACGGCGAATTCAAACAGAATAGTGCGCTGTGTGAGAACTCCCGAACTAAGTGAGGCGCCTGCGCTTTGGACAATCCTTATAGCTCAATGTGAGCTCCAAGTTGAATGTGCTAGTGCAACCGTTACTCGAATTGTTAACCCGGGGATCTGCGGTTTCGATCTTATCAACACTAAAAATCAGACCAACCTCACTGAGTCCGGCCGAGTGAGCAGTGTTGCTCGGCGTCGGGTGCTACTGAGTTCCCGCAAGCAGAAACCAGCCGGCCGCCCTGTAGGATTCTTCTCTGACGAGGAGATATTGCGTAAGTGCAAACATCAACCAGCGAGATGACTGTTGGCTTGCCCCCGACTCAGAAGATGTCCCTATTGTGGGACAGAGTAGGTTTCTAGCATATGGACACAGCTTGAGTGTGTTGTCTAGTGAAGGAGACGTGAGGGTACTATGTTTTTTTTTAAAGCATACAGCGACACAGGAAGTATGCTTGCCTCGCGTGCAACACCGTAGTGTAACCGTAGATCAATTACGTGTCTACTGTCTTGCAGTACGTGTTCCGGCAGGTCGTCGCACCCGCTCATACCAGCCGCTTAGTTCGAGGGTAGCTGGCGGAGCACATAATTATGATGTTCTGGAATAAACCCTCTTGGCAGCTCCTACCAGTCCACGAGCAGGATGGTGCACTATCACGATCTAACACTTAGGGCCGCAATCATTAACGTTAGTTCCCTACCAACAACTAAACAAAAAATGGAACAGGATACGTGAAAGTGGACGTACCCAACGAGTTGGAGACTATACTCGTGCTACTTAAAGGTTCCTTACTGAACTTTGGGAGTTAATACGAGACACCAATGGCGGATTGGGCATCCTAGTCACGGGAAACTTCAACGCTTCAACCGAAGGAGCATGAGGACCAAAAGAAACGAATAAAAGAAAAAGAACCTCACTCGATAAAGAACCTTCTGTACTCACGTGTTGAAATTACGCTTTATGACGATACACTAGCTAGAACAATAACAAATGGAAAGCCCTCATTAAAGACGAAAACTTTAGTGATCACTATACTGTATGAAGTTCACACTAGAGGTGCGGTCACCTAGACCACCCGCGAGTAAAAAAATGCGCTTAAATAAAAAAAAATAGTAAGGCAATTACCAACATGGGACTGCTCCAAACCCCAGAAGAGCTCCAAAACGTCCTGCTAACAGCATGCTCTCGTGCCGCTGAACCCACACATCCAAAGCAGACGAACTACCAGCTAAAATAGTAGTGGAACAAGATCATTGCTCAGAAGAGGTCTAACCGTGACAGAGCATCGCGTGAGCTGAAAAAAAAGCCACACAATGAAACTCGGCCAATGCTCTGAATAAACTCTTCCCACAACGCACCCGGTTCGACCGAGAGCTATACACTGGCGAGGGATTTGCAATCCTTCTAGATGTAAGAAACACCTTTAGCAGTGTCCCCACGCACTGGGCATGTTAGTGAGAAAAAATTCAGGTCAAGAAAACCCAATCCACTTAGGGATCCACGTAGACAAAATGTATGTCTCAGCCATAAAAATGTATGCTCGGCAAACGCGGCCAATGCAATCGCAAGAATTCTTCCAAACATTCAAGAAGTGTTCGAATCCCAAAAAATAAAATACCGAAACAAAATATTGTAGATGCAGACTGCTGATTCAGCAGCCGAGTCAACCGCACTCTTTGGGTCTCCAGTATGGCTCAATAGCGCTTTGCAAATGAAGAAAACAAGATGAATTCTTTGAAAGCACACGAAGAGTTGCGGCCCTTAAAGCTATACGTGCGTATCGCACGGTTAGCACCAAGGCTGCCCTGGTGCCAACAGGAGCCCTTCACTGGGACCTGAAGGTAGAGGAGAGACGCAGACTGTAGAACAACGGTCCAGCTACAGTAAGGAAAGGACGCAGACTGTGGAACAACGGTCCAAGAACAGTGAGCAGTGGAAGTACGGCAGGCCAAATGGAACTCTATTTTTTCTGGGCACTCTCTCACCGATCCATCGTCCCAGACAAATTGAGCTCCTACCAGTCCAAAGACAACCACATTCAGTGAATACAATCAGCAAGGCCGGGGCTCGATTTTGCGATTGTCGGTCTATTAATGGTTACCATACCAACAAACGCCCCGTTTCAAACGGTGCGTTAACCGCCTAAGGGAACTGTGCGCAGTCTGTGCAGCATGTTCCAGATTTCCCCGAGCAGCTTCAGTATCACTGTATAGGTTGACCTTCATATCCTGAGTCCATGCTACTCTGAAAAAAATTGGTTCTCATTAAGCGCTTTAATTCTTATCATCCTCCGTGGTGCTCTGCTGATTGTTTCCAGAGTGTTTTATCCGCTCGGTTACTTTATCGTCAACATGGGAATTAGATAATAGATAGATATATATAATATATATATATATATATATATATATATATATATATATCGGATCTTGGTGCTACTAATCGTATCGGACCTAGATAGCTATATATACGATAAGTCGGCACTTTGTTACACACTGTCCATTCGGAACCGATAGCATCGTAGTATTTTGTCTAATCAACGTCTATTCGATCCTAGACATACAGACGCCATCAAGCAAACAAACTGCCCTTGGGTTTTAAACTGGCTGAAATGGTTCGGCAAAAATAGCACAATCACGTAAGTGAGCACATTGGCTTAGCTAATCCTTCGTGGTATATATTTATTTGTTTGATCTCTCGAAAATGGATAAATCGTTGGTCTATCCAACACATTTGAACAAGTGGTGAACGCAAGCTGGACGATTTTTCCGTTTCAGATCACCGCGGAGGGTGCTAGAGGGTGCTTCCGTCATTCACAATTCGAGATTCTGCTACATGGGATCCGAGCCAGGCAGCCGCTATTGACACACTGTATACGTAATGAGTCGCATTCTGGCCTATAAAATCTTGTGTAGCGCTATTTCACGGAGATCTCTTTTCGACTGTCCCTACTTTTATCACGTCAGGCCACCGCGTTTAAAGTCCTGTTTGTTTTTGAGAGTGCTACTATGTCCAATCTATGTTCCGACTTGTTACCCGTATGCTAAATGAAGCTCATCAAACTCCTTCAACGAGATTTCGAACCCTTACCACCACAGAACGATTTGCTCGTGAGGTAAAGGTGTACTTACTAACTTGTGATTTTTGAACCCATTTCAGCCAGTTTAATAGACAGTGTGGCAGTTGTGTTTGCTTGATGGCCTCTGACCCTAGAATCGAATAGTAAGGTTGATTAGAATGAAATACTTAGATGTATTCGAGTTCCGAAAAGGATTTCAGTGTGTATTGTGTAGCACATGTTAGGATATATATATATATATATATATATATATGTGTGTGTTTGTGCATGTTTTATGAGAGAAAGCGGACATAAAAACAGAAAGTGAAAAAGAAGCGATAGAGAAAAAAGACAGAGAAGAAAAAATGTGAAAAACAAAGAAAAATGCATTCCCAAAGTGTTTCATCTAAAAACAAACATAATAAAGGAATAAAATATAAACGCACACATACTCGGTATGCAAAACAATGACGAAAGTAATAGAAGCAATAACAAAAAGCCATAACAGCAACAATGTCAGTAGCCGTCAAAAAAGAAATACAAAAACAGCAATCCTACGAACACAAACAAACAAACAACAAAAGCGACGAGAGCAAGAGTACTTTTTCTTAAAGAAGAAGAAGAAGAAGAAGAAAAAAAAGAAAGAGGATAGAACTCAAATAAGGAAGAAAAACAAAACTGACAAAGAACGAAAATGAGAAAATGCAGGCGGAGAAGGAATGACATGAAGGACGAGAAGAGAAGAAGATGGAGAAGCCAAACGTGAAGAAGAATGAGGAGGAGAAAAAGATGACAAAACAACAGAAAACAGAGAAGAGAAAGGAGAAACATTTCATGTTGAAAAAAATATGAAGGAGAAAAACATCAGAAAGAAAAAGATGAAGGAGAAAACGAAGGACAACAGCAACTACTACAATAACGACAACAACAACAGCAACAACCACAACAACAACGGCGACGACGACGATAACACAACAACAACAAACAACGACGACAAAAACAACATCACAACAAAAACACAACAACAACAACCGACAACGGCGACGACGACGACGATAACAACAACAACGACGACAAACAACAACATCAACAACAAAACAGCAACAACAACAACAACGACAACGAAGATAGCGAGAAAGAAACAACGTTAGCTACTAGTGACTCATTGAGTCTATTGTCGCCTCTGCCGCTGTCATCGACCGCCACCGCCGACAAAGGCACGCGCGGATGCACCCCCGAACCCCCCGACCTCAGGCAGGCACGGTCGCTCACTTGCTTGGTCGCTCGGACGGGCGCTCGCGTGCGATGATGATGACGATGTTGCGGTTTTACTCTTTGATGGCGTCCGTCGATTAACGGTCAGCTGTCACGACCAGTAACCAACAACAACAGCAACAATGTTTAGGTAGCAAAACTTCATATTATATATATGTGTGTGTATACCCACCTACTTCAAGAAAGAGGTTTTTTTCGATCTCGTTTGGTTACCTAACACTGGGAACGAGACACAGAAAACAATGGATCACAGAATGGGTATCCTATTGAATCTATGCACATGTCGGAAAAGGAATACTTCAGTAAATATGATCATTATGACCATATATATATATATATATATATATATATATATATATATATATATATATGATATATATATATATATATATATATATATATATATATGATATACAGCAACTAGCGGCCTTTATATATATATATATGTATATGTATAAGGGCTGCTAGTCGGTCAATGTCGATCGGCGCGAAACAGATAGGAGGTTTTAAGACTGCCTAATGCACAGGCCCGAAGCCACCCATATCGAAAACGTGTTACGTTCTTGTACGTTTTGTATCTGTACGATTTTGTTCCGCGCGCAATAAAGCGGCCACCGACCAAGTTTGTACGTTGTATGTACGTAATCGGGTAGCAACGGCTAGCAGTCCTGAGACGTTGCTTAAGAGAGGTGCTTCCATTACTGTCAGGGGCCAGGTTGGCCTTGATTGGTGTATAGTAGCAATTCACGGATTCCCGCTCGAGTCGACAACCACGACACTACAGGTAATCAGGTAGCAATAATAAAAACCACGGCATGGCAGCAACAACAACACCAACAATCACAACAGTCACAATAGCAGCAACAAAACAGCACAAATAGACAGCGCACAAACAGACAGAAACAACAGCGAAAGCCGCTATAGCAACAACAACAACAACAACAACAACACAACAACAACAGCAGCAGCACCACCACACAACAACAATAACAGGGATAACAACAACACAACACCAATAGCAACTACAACAACAACAGCAGTAGCGACAACAACTACGACGACGCACTAAGGAAAGAGGCGGCAAGGTAAAAGGTCCAACAGAACGTCCGCCAACGTTCGACGACTGCGCAGGGTTTGGTAGGGTGCCCCATGAAGCAAAACGCAATCACACACTGACTCAGCACAGCAGATAGATCGATATATATATATATATTTATATATATATATATAGAGAGATAGAGAGAGAGGGGGGGAGGGGGAACCCAACCCCCATCGATCGATGTTCATCTCTCATCTATCCTCGCATCTACGCTTTTCATCTACCCCATCCTCACTACCTCTTCTCATTGCCCCCTCCCACCCTCCCCGAAACCACGAAAACAAAAGCATAGCTGGAGGTGAAACGAATCGAAAAGCCTCAAAACGCATGAGAACAAGGAAGTGGCGAAGTGCATCGTGGGCGAGCGACCACAACGTCGGTCGATCGGCAAGCTGGCTGCCGCTCGTATTGCTCCTCTAGTACTTACTTACAACTTACAGGTACTATTTTGCTGCTGGTACCACGGTTGTCTGCTCGTTTTTGTTTTCCCCCGCCGATACCTGCCCTCGCCGTTCGACTGAGGGAGGGCTTCGTTCGGCCCTTGATGCCGACGTCGAGGTAGTCGTAGTAGTAGTAGTAGACATTCACGACGATGTTATTATGAAATAATTAATACCCTCCCCCTAGATCTAGCACCCCACCCATGCCCTCAGCCAGTGAGTCAGCCAGCCAAGCTCTCAGCTCCGGGTGCCCAAAAAATGCCCTCACATCAGCCACCATGGGCGGTGCGACGGAACAATCGCTTTGATCTCGTCCATCGCGCGCGCGACCTCGCTCTTTCGACTTGTCTGAAGTTGCCGCGCGCAATCACCCTGAACGACAGCGGCGAAGACGACGACGGAGGATACAACGGCGTAAACAAAGTCAACGAAGTGCAGCATTCTCGCCCTCCAACTGGGGGTTGCTGGTGCCGGCCGCCGCCGCCACCAGCATCAGCATCAGCAGCACCTAACCGTCACTAACCTTATGAGATACCCTGCCCCAGCCCCTCATCTCATCTCAGTCAGCGGCCTGGGGCTGCCTAACGCCTCGCTGCGCACCTCAGAGCGCAGTGCTAGGGGAACGAAGTGGTTGGCACTGAAGATGTCGTGAAGAACTCAGTGCATCTCTCTTCCTATCGCGTTCTCTCTATCTCTCTATTTTTCTCACGCATAGTTACATGAACACTGGCTTTCTCGTGTCCACCTTCCACCACAGGAAGCGCTCGCTGGTTCCCCCTGTCCCCCCAGCATGCCTCGGACGACAGTAACTAAGATAATGTTGTTGTTGCTGCTACTGCTGTTGTTGTTGTTGTTGTTGTTGTTGCTGTTGTCGTTGTTGTTATTGTTGTTGTTGTTGTTGTTGCTATTGTCATTGTCGATAGTGTGTTTGTTGTTGTTGTTGTTGTTGTTGCTGCTACTGTCTTTGTCGATAGTGTTGCTGTTGTTGCTGTGGTGGTGGTGGTGGTATCTATCGTCTTTGTAACAGGAGCATTTCTTCTGTAACGCCGACCGAGGACCCAGCACCGATAGAAGCAGTGACAGCATTGTCACTGTCATTACCGCCAAGTGCAACATCTCCACAAGATCTAACGTTAGCACACCAAGTGCCGGCAAGCTCTGCCGGTTTCAACAGCTCCACTAACCCTGACACTTCGAGCCTCGTCCGAGTCCAATATCTCCTACTTCAGCTCATCGTTCTGCGCATCGTTCACAAATTGGACGACGATTGGAATTGCCCTTGTGTGTTGTTGTTGTTGTTGCTCTGTTCTGCTGGTGCTCATGTTGTCGCAGCAGACTGTTGCCGCTATCGCAACTTCTCTTCTTCTTCTGCTGCTGCTACCGAGGCGGCGCCGCTGTCGTTAATCACGAAGGCAGCAACAAACTCAACCAGCTGTAGTCGGACCAGTAACTACTACTCACTAACCCGCTAAATGCCAGCAAAACGAAGCTACCTGTTAAAGCATATGATAGCGGGCCGACAGCGGAGACCTTTAAAGCCGTCGACCGTCGTAGCGATAGTCTTAAGAGCGGAAGATCGGGAGAGGTTCGTAAGCCAACATTTTCTCTACCTTGGTGCTGGTGCAGACCGCCACCGCGTTTTTTACTGCCCCACCCTGGCAACATTGGCTTGACGGCGCCGCTTTACTGTAACCGATGCGCAGCTCAGAGCAGGTAATATAACGACAATAACTATTACTGCAACAACCAAGTTAATTACGCGGCCCGTACGACTTGCCACACGCAGTGGTTTCGATAGCTCTTCCGTAGCTTTCGTACACTCTGTTGCTGTCATAAGCAGGCAATCTGTAGTAGACCAATCGCTCCACAAGGTCACTCCTGGTGAAGAAGATGGCCACCATCACCCTGCCAGCCGGCCGTGGCCGCTTCTTTTTTTGTGGGTGGACACCCGTCTTCAACCCTTTGACCACTGCAAGCTCTGGATCTTGAGTGGACAGTCATACAAATATCCAAAAATATACAAACACAAAGTCTCACAGAACGAGAAAAGACCGGACGCGAGCAGGGAAGAACGGCTCTTGTTGTACTTTATTTTTTAGAACTTCTAGAGATTGAAAAGCCAGAAAGAGGAAAGCTAGAGGTCCACAAAGTTCTGAAGGCTGATTATCGGTTGAAGCTGCGCCTTAAAATTCTCTCTCCGGAAAAAAATATCAGAGCGACAATGATGTGATATCCGCCGTAGACGAGTTTTTTTGGTTTAAAGATGCCAAATGATTTGCTCGTGGTATGAAGACTAATGAATATCGTTAGGCTATGTGTATTTAGCTTGGGGGGGAGCTATAATTAATAATAAGAGGTACAAGGGCTTTGTCCGGTTATTTTTGTATTCAGTGCTACAAACTTTTTAATCCATATATATATATATATATATATATATATATGGAGTTTAAAGGAAGTGTTGATCAGCGACGAATGACTATGCAGAAACTCATCTAAACTCATTTGTATGCTCGAATCCTCATCGCGAGTGTGTTTCCAATGATCATTCCAGAATGCTTTATCTTGTGCATGATAGCACTTATAAGCATAAACTTGTATCAGTATAAATTACATTTAAATTTTTCTATAAGAAATAAATACATTTACTGCATAAAACTACCTTTCTCAGAAGAACGGAGTTGTCCATAACAAGCTATAGCGTGGACGTATTAGACATTGCTTCTATGCATAGTTACCAATTCATGCATTTGTATACCTAGAGTAATTTCAGCTATTTGCATGTGTTGCATATATATCTTAATATTAATTAAAACATAATACATACATAATATTGTTCTAGTCATTACTAAAAAAGCTGAGAACCGATTTGGTGTACGACTGAATACTGCACTATCGGGTCAATGTTTGTGGCCAGGCCCGTCACGATTCTCTTATTATCTGCACGGTTGCCAACAGACTGTGGTGATTTTAAATTCATTTCGTGACAATGAACTGCAACATAAACCTTTATAAAAGCTTAATTCGGTACTTAACCAAAAGTATGTTTCACGAGAAGTTTAAGTCGCATGACCTTATACAGTTCTCTCTGCTGGAGAAAGCCTATATAATTCCAGTACGAGAACGCGATGACGATAGATGCATTTAGACGATATCGTGCCACAGGCAACTTAGCCCATTACGAGCGTCTAAAATGTGGTTGTCAGAGCGTAAAAAAAACAAAACAAAAGTTGTACGACAGTCGATGGAGGCTGGAGACCTCTCAGGAGACAAACTTTTGCTAGAGTGACCAACAACTTGTATGAGGCTTCCCGACAAGAAGGTGTTTTGCTCAGTTGAGTAAAAAAAATAAACGAAACTAGGCCCGTCTTCTTGGGCCACCGTGCTTCGGTACTGATTGGATATTAATTACAGTACATGCAGTAGGAGCTTCAACGGATTGCACTTTCTTCTAGATGAAACTCAAAAGCGGTACCGCTATGCGAATCCATACTCACACAGTGTTGTTATTGCTGCTGTTGTAAGTGCTCAACCCGCGTATTTCTCATCTGCTTCACATCCAACCCTGAACGATTAACCTCTTGTCTCTGTCGAAGAGTGTTAACCACCGAACAAGAAAAAGCGAGAAACACTTGTGCAATTTCGCGGCGATACACCAGCGACAATACCCCATATCGTATGATAGCGTTCTCAAATGCGATGTGCGACTAACTTATTCCTGATAGCTTTGCTAATACAGTGTGTTCGCACCCTACCAATCAGCCCAATCGTACCTCGAACGCCTTTCCACAATTTCTACACCCGTCACCCGACATCACCTGACAAAAATGAATCTTTTTCAAACGTTGTAAACGTTCAAACATAAGTTTCGTATTAATTTGCTTTTGAGTCATTGTACTCACTCTAACCTGTCGTAATCACGGTCATAGTTCGGCATTATCCTCATCGTTAACACCAGCCATCATCACTGTCACGACAGAGAGAACAAACCATCATCCAACTCATCTCAAGTAAGGTTAAGTCATTCATCTATATCAATTTATCGTATATTTATATATATATATATATATATATATATTTACGCATTGCTGTCTACGCCAATTGGCCAATAATTTGCAAGCATGACTCATTCTGTATTTTATGGCCTATATATCACATAATGATATATCTATACGTACGCAAGTAGAATGGTACGAGGTTACATATGTGGCCATGTGTGATATCTTACATGACAGCATGTAGGAAAATGTAATTGAACGCGGCGTGCTGACGGTCACGACCTGCATACTTCCTTGCGCAGGACAGTTCGTGTGGGACCGAGGGAACCTGCTGACCCGCCAAACTTACTTATTATGTGAGATACCAGAAAGCGTGCGCCTCATGCTTAGTCTGGAAGTGCTGGAAAAAGGACGGCGATTCGGGCTTTTTCGGTATTCATTATTCAAATGCACACGCTGGATCATTTCAGCCCATACGCACACATCGGTAGGATCACAACGCGGGTGCACCAAGAGCGACGGCATCTGAAACTTCAAGGCCGTCGCTAGTCACGGGCGGAGAACCTGAAGTTAACAACAAAAATCATTCAGCAGTGAATCTAAGAAAACTATAGAATTCGATAATTTAAATTAAGAAAAATAATTTTTTTTATATATTTAAAAATTGAAAAACATATTTATATATTCGGAAAATCGTTAAGAACGCTTTGGCCGTCAGACAGATCATATTTGCGCAAAGTGCAGTTAATTCAGATCACTGAGAATGATAGGCGGAATACAAAGAGATCCTATGTACGATATCACAGACCAATCTTTCTTGGCGTGTGAGACCTGAAAAAGTCTTCGAGTTTTGAACGTAAAATTGGAGCGCCCAAGAACCTGAGGCTGTTCTTGCCAGCCGTGCAACTAAGGGACCTTATTCAAGTCGGCGAGCAAACTTGTAGCTAACGGCAGAAAAACATTACTTTTGTAACATTACTTTGTAAAAACATTACTTTTGTAATCAGAGACAGGTCGCTGGTTCGTTAGAAGGTGAGAGCTTACTAAATGTTCTCTGCTACCTCAGTCGGGTTGTCCAAGTACCATATATTCAATATGGACTTACTTTTATTATACGTTTTTTTATTATACTTTTTTAATTATACGCATTAATTATACGTATGTATTGAGAATGAATGGATTGCACACAAATAAACGTGTCCTTGAAGCGGCGGAGTGAATATGCCGTCTGCGTACCTGCACCGCCTATCTGCCGCTCTCGACTGCTGTATGACGACGTACGACCAGTATGTACATACCTAATAAAACGCACTGTCATGATACGCAGATCGTTGCATTAATACGTAAAATAATCATATTAATAACAATCATAGCAATGATAGCAGTAATAGCAGGCGAACATCTTGTTGCCAAGTAGCAGAAGACGGGGCAAAGTTTATGTGTTTCTGCTGCTGCTGCTGCTGCGGCTTCCGCTGATGACGAGGGAGGCGACCTTAATGACGCCATCGCAACAGCAGCAGCAACAACAAAAAACAATAACAACAACAACTACTACAATAAAAACAACAGCAACAACAACAGAAGCGACAACAACAACAACGACAATAACAGCAACAACAACAACAACAACAACAGCAACAACAACAACAATAGCAACAACAACAACAACAATAGCCAACAACAACATTAAAAACAACAGCAGCAATAACAACAGCGACAACGTCGGCGACGACTACGACGACAATTCAGATGATGACTTCGATGCCGACAATGATTATGCTGACGAACCATGGCGCGTTTCTATCTCGCAGACAACAGCAGCGACAATGCCGTCACTGGTGTTCGCTACCTCAAACAGCAATAGCATAAGCTAAAGCAGCAGCAGCAACAGCAGCAGAAATACGTAACCGAATACGTTGCAGATTCACGTAGTGCCTGCGTCACTATGACGGGCATTGGCCACGCCCGCAAAATTCTTCATGATGGCCTCGTCATCACGCCGCGCCCGTGTGCGCTCTCTCTCTCCCTTTCGTTATTCCTCTCATACCTCTCTTTCTCTCTTCTCTCTCGCTCTCTCTCTCTCTCTCTCTATATATATATATATATATATATATATATATATATGACTGTGTAGATATATGTCTCCATATTTCTCTGTACCTGTCTGTCTCTGCCCGCCAACAGCTAGCCAAAGGCTATTATTGCCGAATAACAGCTACCTACAGATGCTAGCGTTGTATAGTATCAATGTCTTCTCTATCTATCTCCTCATCTTCCATCTTCTTTTTCTTGAGTTGGTCGCTGTGTGTCTTATGCGCCACCGTGCTCCATCACGTTGTGTTTGGGTTGTTGTTAATATTGTTGTTGTTGTTGACGAAGCTGTTGTTGTTGACGAAGCTGTTGTTTGTTGTTGACGAAACTGTTGTTGTTGTGGGTTGTTTTTGACGTTGTTGCTACTGCCGCCAACGACACCAGCGCGACGGCAAATTCATTTACCGATCGGCCACGTCAAATCGAGAGGGCGGTCGGGCCGAAGAATTGGCCCCTTCTGAACGACGGTTGCGCCTACTAAACGAAAAGCTGTCTATCCATATAAAGAAGCGTCTATTGCCTACCGGTACACCTACAATGTGTGTGTGTGTGTGGCGGGGAAAGGTGAGTTTGTAAGTGACTAGATGTATCTCTATCTGAGCGTATCTACGCAGGTGAAAAAAGATGAAGCATAAAAGGATTAAACATATGACTAAATGGATGCATCGATAGATGTACATGTGCGTCTCCCAATTGTTGTTATTGCTGTTGTTGTTGTTGTTGTTGTCCTTGTTTCGCCAGCTGACCAACAAAGCAGATGGCAACCAACAAAGAACAGAGCTGTATATACTCGTATGCCGTCGACTAATGCGTACGCGGCCAACAGTCATCTTCAGCACTAGTTCTACTACCACCGCAGTCGCCGCCTCTACCACCACCACCCCGGTACACCCCCCTATGAAAGAATGGAGGTTGTTGGTACCATACCACCGCATGGTATCAATACCACGCCCCTAAAATTGCGTACAGGTCGCTCGACTCGACGGCTGGTTTTGTTTAGGGCAGCAAGCAATGAGAAGCTGGTACTCAACGACCGACTGAGAAAGAGGACGGCGCCTCTGCCGACAGCGGCAGCGTCGGGATTTTACCCCCAACGCGACCGGCCCCCTACGCGAAAGCAACCGATTAAGACCCAAATGGGTGGGGCAAATGGTCGACTTCTCTCTCGGTCTCTCGCGCGCGCGCGCGTCTCGCCATTGCCATATGAAGTCACATGACAGGCGTACGGAAGACGCATAGACAGGGGGTAGGCCGGTAACGACCGGCAACACCGAAGTAAAGGATAATGCTGGCTCTGCTGCTGCTGTTGTTGTTGTGGTTTTCGTCGCTGTTGTTGCCGTTATTGTCGATATTTTGTTTATGATAATCATTATCATCGTCGTCGTCGTCATCATCATCATCTCTGTATCTCACGATGATGCTGGTTCTTCCGCTGTCAGGGCCTCGGGGGCCCGGCATGGCCCCTTCCACAGCCCCAGCCCAGCACAGCAATTGAAAGCGCGCTCAATCTACCTGTCAAGGCGAGGCGATTCGGCGATTACAGCGACGCCGGTGAAGACTTTGATGACCTCAAAGACCTTCAAAAGGACGAAACACCAACGCTAGCTGCGGCGACTGTTGTCGCTCACGCATCAAGACGGCGCATACAAAATCATCATCGTTTTGCCTTTTAGTCTTCTCTAATGGTTGTCTAATCCAATTTCAACTGCTGTTGCCGTTGCTGTTGTTTCTGTCGTTGTTGTTGTTTCTGTCGTTGTTGTTGTTTCTGTCGTTGTTTCCGTCGTTGTCGTTGTTGTTGTGGTTGTTGTTTCTATTGTTATTTTTGTTGTTGTTGTTGTTGTTGTTATCGACGTTAAAATTGTCGACGTCGTTCGCTTGTTACTGCTGACAGAGCCAGTTAAAAGCTTTTCTAAATCGTCAGTCAATCGTATGAATTGCTATTAGTACTGACATCCGTGCAGTAGTAGGTATGCCATGCAACACCACGCACACATTCGATATGAGGACTATACGTAGGCATGCTTTTCTCAACAGAAAAAAATCGTGCATCCGAACAAGTAGAGTTTATACTGGATAGTCAGCAGATCAGTACTATGTCACGACATCGCTCGTTTAGGACACAACAGTTCGCGCAGACACTTGAGCCTAGCGTGACGATGTACGTACGGCCCGTTTTCGTTCGCAAAAACTGTTTCATGTTACAAACGGTAGGCTAGGATTACATTACTGACTTGTTGTTTCTTTTACTTTTGGGTTGATGTCCAAGTATTGATTTGTTGAACAAGTGTTCCTGTGCATGTGCTTACCATTTTATGTGCATATCAAACGTATGTTGTAAGGTAGGGTTTCTAGGTGTTATTGTGTCCTATCATCTGTTAGTTTTAGCCCAGACTACTTGAAACTTCCGTCTGTTAGCTTTCCTATGCAAAAGCTGTGCATAAATAATCATGCCTTTGTACTCATTCATATTCAAAAAGCGTAAGCCTAGCTCTAACATACAGCGACGTCTTAATTCAGTCGACAGTCGTAGTCCTCTGCTATGGAAGTATAGTTTGAAGCATTACCGCACGCATATTTCTCTTGTGCTTAATCTCTCTATTTCTCTCTCTGTATATATATAAGTATATATTTTTTTTTCTTTATATATATTTATATATAGGCGTGGGGTTCGACTCATATAGCTTAGCGAACAAGCAAAGTAGTTCATAGTCGCTTTCGACGTCACGCAAGGTCCATTCAATTGGTCGCGTGGTGAACTTCTCACACGACGCCCGCACAATGTCGATCACGATCATGATGACGTTGACGAAGACGACAATGCTAATGATACTGATGATGCGACGATCAACCTTTGCTATAACAAAAGCAATCGTAAAATAACAACAACAACAACAACAATAAGAAAACACAACAAAAACACCACCACCACCAACAACACAAAAAACCACCACCACCACCAACACCAACAATAACAAAACAACACAACAACAGTAACAATAACAACAATAAAAACAACCACAACAGCAACAACAACAACGATAGACCCCCACCGACTGACACATGAAGCGTGGTAGTCATTGCAGCTTTGTCTGTGACGACAGTCCGTGCAGCTTCCGGCCGTTGATGAGCTGGCCCAACCAGGCCAGGATAACTTGATCGCGGTCCTGTGACGACCAGGATTGTAGGGGAATCATGCAGTGGGAACACTACATGTATCTTGGATCTTCGCTTCATCCGTCGTTGTTGTTGTTGTTGTTGTTGTACAACTCATCGGAACAATAATATTAATATTGTTGTTACTGTTATTATTGTATGGTCGTTGTCAGTCGTGGGGTCGTTAGCCGTTCTGGTTGTAGTGTATTGTCGTTGTCGTCGTCGTCAGAATGGTTCATTCCGTCGCTGCATCGCTGGCAGGCGGGTCATTTACGCATCGGGTACGCCACCAGCTCGTCGACAGACAAACCAAGATCAGCTGTTGACAGTGGTAGAAGTTGTCGTCGTCGTGGTCGTTATGAGTACGTCATGATTTACGGACGGTTGCTCACGTCATGGCTACTCTGGCGTAGCGTTCAGATGATGTATAAGATTGCAATCAACCTGTTCTGTTAGGACTGCTCGGATCACACAAGGTCACGCTAACTAGTCCTCGGGCTCCTATGACACGGTATAGCGTGACGCCGCCTCGGGATTGAAGCTCATCGCGACGGATATCAGGATCGCAGGATCGATTGTCACTACAATTGTCTTGGCCCGCTTCAAATGGTGATGTCACTGTTCCCATTGAAGCCACAACGGTATCATCATTGGGCGGTTCCGAGAACGTGAAGGAATACTTCGTTTTGATTCTTCTTCGCATTGCCGGTGCGTTGCGTGCGTCGTCTGCGAGGCTGAACAAGACTTGCTACAGAAAGCTTTCTATCTGAACGTGTAGCCAGCGTGAATTCTCCAGCATAGACGCCACGACATGGGGCATTTCATTAACTATTGATCGATATCGGTCGTACAGGGCTGATAGTATACTGTAATACTAGCTCAGATGAGGCGTCGATCGGCCAGCCATCCCGGCTCCTGACTCAACTGTGATGCGGGAAGTATGCCATACCGCCTTGCGTGAGACCGTCACGTCACCCACGCTAAGCATTTCCATATACCCACAATGAGATGGTTGCTCCACCGGCTTTGCTTCACCACACCTGCCAAGCCTCTTGGTTCAGATGTAAATGCAAACAGCAATACCCCCGTCCCTCCCTCCAGCTTCAGTGCGCTCTTTGGATCACGCTATTGAGATCTGCATAACCGAACCAGCCTCTGCAAAATGAGTCGTGTTTGCTAAAACAAGACGCTGTTTCTTAGTTGTTCGAGGGTTTTTAAACCGCTTCTGGCTAATTTATTTCTGATTTACTTATCCGCGTATGCTGATTGTAACGTTATTCTTGGGAGCCTAGACTTAAATGTCTGCTTATGGCATATTCCGCTTTTATTTCTGACTGTGTAGCTTCCTAACCTTGATTGTTGGGCCAACCAAGGATTGGTTCCCCTGTAAATCGATGTTCAGAACTTCGCTTAATACCTTCTGCCAGCTTTTCACTTATGCCCTTCACTTACTCATCAACAGATTTCGGCTTGGCTAAGATGAGTCTAGCTGGCACTCGCCTACTTCGTCTGTTTGACGTGATCTCGTGATCTTG